>APFE030061384.1:0-12097 GCA_000404065.3 Pinus taeda | reverse complement strand
GATTACTTTATGAAGCACCTTGTGCAGTTTATTGAGAAAATCTATCATGATTAAGTTTTATTTCATGCATCTTAAGATAGGGTTTCCATTTAAAACATTGTTATTTATATTGCATAGAATAGGTTTCCTTTTGATGTACGATTTACACTCAGCAGATAGGTTAATGCTTACATTTTTGCAGGTAGTATTGACATTTACATTCATGCAAAGCATAATAACCATTCCTTTATGCAAAAGTAACTACGATTTCCTCTGTGAAAAAGTAATTAGGTTTCCTTTTGCAAAAGCAAATGGGTTTATTTTTTCTATAATTACGATTAGTTGTGTTTTTTCTTTGTATAAACATAGAGTATTATAGTATCTTGCGCCAAATTAGGTAGAAGTACACCACATTATACACATACGACGTTGCAACCTCTTAAGCTTGTATGGCATTGCATTATATCAAATAAATAAGGACACATTACATGTTTCACATATAGTGATGACACTTCTTAAGTTTGTACAAACCTCGAGTTGATAATTTAGGTTGGTACCCTTGGGAGTTGTAGCATTCTTGTTGCAATACTGGGCTAATCAATATCTACTATTTTCTTTCTCAATAACATGCAAGAAGGTAAACTACACATTCTTAGGAACTTATATTAAATTTTCATTAACCATTTTGTGACTTTAACATAGTCCAATTCTGAACCATATATTTGAGAAAAAATGATCCTTAAATTCTTCTCTCATGCATAGTTATGTCTAGATTCCAAATATTGAAACCTTGGTACACAATAATACCACCAGCTTGAAATACATTCCTTCTAGCAATTGTGCCTATCATCAATACTTTTCTCATTTGGAAAATTAACTGTGCAAAGACACCTCGAAAAAACTTAATATGAGGAAACAATTAAATTATTCCACTAAAAAATTATTTTACGTGTAGCATCAATAATCTTCGATTTCTAGTGGACCTCAAAGCTAATATATATCTTCTTATCTCTTTTATATCTACATCTCTCGAGCGCACAATATTGATGAGAAAACGATAGGAAAAATGAGTTGGCGGTGACAAGTTGTTAAACTTATCTTAAGATGCATCATTTCCACATATCACACAGAATGCTCTCATGCAACATATTACCAAAAAGAAAGAAAAAAAATTCTCACAAACTAAAGTCTAAGTAATAGGGTTTACACGATTCTCTTTGATTACAAGAAAAAGTAGGAGAAAAATTGCTTTAGTATTTTTTCGATCTCCATGCACTTCAATATTCATGCTGCCATTATCTAATGCAATAAACTCTATGGCATCATAGTTTCTTTAAAATTCATTTTCCTTGGGATAAGTATCTCATGTAGTTAGGGTCATTTAGTAACAATTGTTCTATTCTCATTCTAACATAATGCTTCACTGAAGCCACTCTTGAAAAAAAATCATTTGCCTCATTGAAAAATGGGATATTTAATCTAACAAAAATTTAGCTTACATAAGACTTGGAGGAGACTAGTACAAACTATGGAAATGTGTATATCTGTTGAGCATTTTAGTTGTCTGCACTTGTTAACCATATCGTGATTCTATTCGAGAAGTGAGATGTGACGATGCAACGTTGATATCATTGTGTTAAAGCTTGGTCTTTTTGTCAAATTATTGTTAATACTAGCGCAATCCCAATATCAAATTATTTCTATCTATCTATATATGTTGCATGCTTTGGGCAGACGCAATGAAATTTAGAACCATGGTTTTTGTTTTACCTTAGGAAACCAATTTCTTGGTTGTGGAGAAATTGTGCTTAAGAAATTAATGATTATTCTTTGTTGTCACTTATTTGTCACTTTATTGTTTGTTGTATTCTCAAATGAAGGACTTGGTAAACTTTGTCTTTAACCCTTAATATATGTTGACAAAAGCATCTGAGAATGCCATTTGTTGCTAGATATAAATTATGAATGAAGAAAGCTTGAAGGATAAATTAAAGATAATATGCTACTTAACACAAAACCTACTATCCATCACTTAGAAGAATTATGAAAATGAGAATTGAATCATTGACAATATGTTGCTTAAGACAAAAACTACTATCTGCGACCCAAGGAAAAGTTAAAGATAATATGTTGGCTTACATATAAACTTTTATTTATAACTTAGAAAGGAAGATGAAAACTTCAAGTATAGGAGCGCTCTTTTAAGGGATTTTAACTTTATCTACATAAGAAAATAAATACCTACAACTTCATTACTATACTTGAAAGAAGAAAACATAAGATGACACATGATAGAGAAGTTACAAAATTATACCCAACAATTCATGGAAACTTCCAATTCTTTCATTAATCAATAGCTATATCAGGAATACAGTGGCCTACTCTCTGGGTTCTCCATAATTTCAACAAAACCCCTTTACAATTCTTATTTCAGGCTTTTATCTCTTCTATCAAATCAGTTTTGGAAATTGAATTCTTGAAATAGCTAAAAAAACTGCTTTATAATAGTTATAAAACTATTTTCTATTTGAGATTATTCAACTTTATTACATATAAAATATTGAAACTCTAAAACATCACCAAAAGCTTTGGAAGGGGACTGCATATATGTCAGGAGTATTCTGATTGGTGAAAATAAAAATAATCCTGACCAATCACCTTTTCTTTATATTCGTTTCAAACATTGATTCCTCCCCTTACACAACGAAATCGATGCAAAACACACAAGGGAGAACTGAAAGGAATTAACTCTATTTAATAAATCTATCAGATCCACCTTTTTAGTGCTCCATTGACTTCCCATATTAAATCATAATTAAAGCTTTCCATTGTTATATCAACCCAATCCTTAATAAACTGCAACAAGATAGATGCGTGAGAGTTATAAAACATAGCATATAAACTATCGGGTTTGGGATCTTTATCACTCATCACAATTGATAGGACCATATACATATACAAAGGTGCTTTGTGATATGACAGACGCACTAGAGTTATAAAACATAATATATACCATATTGGGTCTAGCCATTGCATATTGAAAAGTCTTATGTGATGATCGTGGACCCGTCAAGGTTTATAAAACATATATATAATATATATATATAATATATTATATATTATATATATATAATATAATATATTATATATATATATATATATGCTTTAGGTCTGGTCCACCACGTATCGTAATCGATGGAACCAAACACTTGTACATAATGCACTATGCTCTACAGCAGACCCGCCGGAAATATTAAAATGTAATATTTAAAATATCGGATCCCCCTATGGCAAATCGCAATCGACAGAACCAACACGCATTGCTCTGTGGACCGTCGAGACTTTTAACACAACTTATATATGTTTTGGTCTTCCGAAATTGCAATCACAATCACAATTGGCGCTATCAAAGAACCATCATCCTACATTCCAGACCCACGAACTATATAAAATGCAATCTATATAATATTATATATATAGAGAGAGAGAGAGAGAGAGAGAGAGATATTTCAAGTCTAGATCTTAAACACTTTAACACTTGTTTCTTTTGTAAATCCGATATATTACTTTGTTTTTTTCTTCTTTCAATATGCAGCTATCGCGTGCGCACACACACACATACACACACACACACACACACACACACACATATATATATTGGATCTAGCTCCATATAACTATTTATATAGTGATTTGATTTGTTCGTATATCAACCTTGGCTACACCGAGGCTAATTCGTTTACACTTCTTTGTTTTGCAATTTCAATGTATAATAAACAAAATAATTCATTTCCCTTAGACTCTGTAGATGTAAACAAAATAAGAGAGCTTCATTAACGTTGAACCCCTGCAATGATTTTTAGACCACACATTGTGATCAAAGTGATAAATAATCTTAAACACAATATAAGCTACAACATCTAGCTCCAAGTAGGGATAGTGCTTTTGCTACAGAAGCACTAAGAATCGTAGATTAGTGCCTTATCCATTGGGCATGGAGTCATATATTGCTTTGCCAAGCTTAACTGTGTGAAAATTTGTACAGTGAACCCACACCAATATGTGCAGTGATAATATGCTTGCGCTTTGATAGAAAAATATTGAGAATCATAGATCAGTAGCCTTAGTTGGGCATGGAGTCCAAAACTATGAAAACCCTGAAATTCGACAAACTGGAACTTCACAATCTAAAAGTCTAAAACCTTTGCAAATGAATTTCCAACTCGGAAAGTCACCTTTATTCATTAACTAATGATTAAACTGAAGAACTGCAACTAGAAACCAAATTCTCAACACCCGAGCTTATTTATGTACAAGTTCCTACATATGTACATGAATGATCTCCATCAAGTGAAGTCAATATTCCAATGGTATCACGTCAGCGTTTGGGTGCTTAAATTAGAACCATTCTGCGAGTGAACCTTGAAAATGCAATTCATCCTAAACAAAAAAGAAATCATGCATAAAAGAAGCTCACAACAAAAACTAGGAGTATATCCACAGAATGATATGTGTAGATTGCTGATAAATTCTTCCTTTTAATCTGCCACAAGATCTTCAAAAGTATAGTCTTGCTCAAATAGACCTCCTGTTGAGATAATATGCTCAAGAGAACAATCAACAACATCTTTAAGAAAATGATCTGTCACTTTTATGTCTCCACTTTTCATCTCTAATGTTTGATTGAAAATAATTTGTAATAATATCCTAAGGAAGAAAAAGAAATTCTTTCACGTCACTATATGATATATGATCAACTTTAAATAGATTGTTTACCTCTAATTCATGGGCATCCTTATGTTCTTCAATGCAATGATATACAATCTCTTTATCAGCTTTCTTTTTACATAAGATAGCCTCTTTTGCTACGATAGATGGCTCAATATATTTCTGTCCAACCTATCCCACTTGTTGGTTTCTCCCTCTATGTTCAACACCAGACTGACGAACTTGAAGAGTTGTGTCCTATTCCCCATTTAAACCATTTTCGTTATAGATAGGAGTGTCTTCAAATTTAACAAAATACGAACTCTCGAGATTTATTTACAACTTAATTATTTCTTCCTCTTCTCGACCGCTGAGCAGAAATTCTTGATGCATGTTTGAATTTTCCTCCATTTGAATACTCTCTTGATTTACTTGGAACAGAGTCAACCAATGCTCTACTTGGGATATTATTGGAGAGAAATGATTTATAAACTTCTCCATATCATTTTTAGAAAATGATGCTCGATCTGCTTGGAACATAGTCAACCAATTCTCTTCTTGTGAGATTATTGAAGATAAAAGCTTTATAAACTTCTCTGCCTCATTTTGAGAAAATTATAGTTCCTCGCTTTCAGAGACTTGCTCATAGTTAATCTGGCTATAACTTCTCTGAATGCTTGATATATTATGAACAAGATCATTAGGTTCCTCAACATGATTATCTTGAGCTTTTGAAGTTTCTTTAAAATCATAATATTCACAACAACCTTCAAAAAGTAACTTGTGTGGATAGTAAGTTCTATAATAAGAATTGAATAATGAATGGAAATATTTCAGAGATTAAATACTTGAACAAGGAAGAGACCTGAACCAATCCCTAGGTTGTTGGTCCAAAGAAAACAAAAACAACTTCATCTTCATATATTTATGAATGATACCCTACTGCTCCATGCATTCATGAAACTCTTGGAGATGTTGAGCCGGATCTTCATATTCCTTTCTACTGAATTTTGGAAGATACTCATTCCACACATAAAATGCATACATATCATGAGGATAGCCAATGATCCCACTAAAATCAAAAAGTTCAAATTTATGGACTAAGAATGTAGGGGGAGCCATTAAAACCCAGAAAAGAAAACTTCAAAGTATAGTGGAGTCGCGAGTCAATGTTGTGAGTGAAAATCACTCGTGTGAATGTACAACCAACTGCTGAAACCTGCCATTCTCAAGAATCAGCTTCAAACTTAATAAACACAAGGAAAAGTGCTCTTATTCAATTTCTTTTATTCAAAACAGCGAAACATATCTTCCTCACTGAACAACGAGAGGAAAATATTGAAAACCTAGGGAAAAATGTTCTTGTCTTCTCTCCCATTCAACAATGCTAATTAATGTTGTACCTTAAGAAACCAATTTCCTTACTGTGCAGAATTTGTGGTTAAGACATTAATTATTATTGTTTGTTGTGTTGTCAAATGAAGGACCTGGAAAACTTGGTCTTTAACCCTTAATACATGTATGACAACAACATCTCAGAATGTCATTTGTCGCTAGATATAAATGATGAATGAAGAAAGCTTGAAGGAGAACTTAAAGATAATATGCTGCCCTACATAGAAACTATTATCTATAACTTAGGAAGGAAGATGAAAACTTCAAGTATAAGAGTGCTCTTTTAAGGGATTTTAACTTTATCTACATAAGAAAATAAATACGTGCAGCTTCATTACTATACTTGAAAGAAGAAAACATAAGATGAGACATGACACAAAAGTTACAAAATTATACCCAACAATTCATGGAAACTTATGATTCTTTCATTAATCAACAGTTGTATCACGAATACAATGGCCTAGTCTCTGTGTTCTCCAAAATTCCAACAACAACCCTTTACAATTCCTTTTTCAGGCTTTTATCTCTTCTACCAAATGAGTTTTGGAAACTGACTTCTTGAAACAGCTAATAAACTGCTCTATAACAGTTACAAAACTATTTTCTATTTGAGATTATTCAACTTTATTACATATAAAATATTGAAACTCTAAAATTGCACCAAAAGTTTTGAAAGGGGACTGCATATATGTGAGTAGTATTATCAGTGGTGAACATACAAATAAATCCTACCAATCACCTTTTCTTTATATTTGTTTCAAACATTGATTCTTCCCCTTATACAGTGAAAACGATGCAAAACACGTAATGAGGAACTGAAAGGAATTAACTCTGTTTAATAAATCTATCGGATCCACATGTTTAGCACTCCGTTGACTTCCCATGACAAATTGCAATCCACGATTTCCATTGTTATATCAACCCAATCCTTAATAAACTACGACAAGACGAACATGTCGGAGTTAAAAAACATAGCATATAAACTATTGGGTGTAGGATCTTTGTTGTTCATCACAGTCGATGGGACAATATACATATACAAAGGTGCTTTGTGATATGATGGACACATGAGAGTTATAAAAAATAATATACACCATATTGGGTCTCGCCATCGCATATCACAAAGTGTTATGCGATGATTGCGGACCCGCGGGGGCTTATAAAATATCATATATATATGCTTCGGGTCCGGCCCATTGCGTATTGCAATCGGTGGAACCAAACGCCTATACATAACGCGCTATGCTATACAGTGGACGTGCTGGAAATATTAAAATGTAACATATAAAATATCGGATCCACCTATAGCACATCGCAATCAACGGAACCAACACCTATTGCTCTATGGACCCACGAGGACTTTTAAACACAATATATATACGTTTTGGGTCTCGCTCGCAATCGCAAATCCCAAATTGCAATCGGTGCTATCAACGAAACCAATCATCCATAACATTGGGGACCCACTTAACTTTATAAAAAGCAATATATATTAATATATCGGATTTGCAAAAGAAACAAGTGTTTAGGTGTTTAAGATCTAGACTTAATATTTTATATCTATATTATCATTATAATTATATATATATATAATAATTTTATTTATTTATTTATTTATTAAGTCTAGATCTTAAACACCTAAACACTTGTTTCTTTTGCGAATCTGATATATTACTTTGTTTCTTGTTTCAATATGTATCTAACACACACACACACACACATATATATATATATGAGGTCTAGCTCCATATAACCATTTATATAGTGATTTGATTTGTTCATCTATCAACTTTGGCTACAACCCCGCCAATTCTTTTACAATTCTTTCAATTCATTCTTTTGCGTTTTCAATGTATATTAAACAAAATACTTCATTTCCTTTAGACTCTCAGGATGTAAAGAAAATAAGAGAAAATAATTAAGGTTGAACCCTTGCAATGATTTTTAGACCACACATTGTGATAAAAGTGAAAAATAAGCTTAAACACAATATAGGTTGCAACAATTTTAGCCATCCCAGAAACATGGGTTAGTTGAGAAAGCCCATCACAAAACTATGTAGCATGTTCAACATTGAAGTGTTGTGAAAGAGTGGCCCTTTAAAGAAAATGGAAGTTCTCCTCTTCAAAAGAAAAGTAATGCAAACATATTTCTTAGTTATATTGGTACGAGCAATTGTCTAATGGGAATGGCAAGTTTTATTTTAGGAATCATGGGTTACATGAAGATGCTCCTCAATAAGCTTCACAAGCACCTAGAAGAAGTTCATGAATGAGAAATGAATAATTCAAACATACATATTAATATGACTATTCCTTGCATTAAAGGCTTAGCTATGTCTAATAATTCCACATTGGCAATAATGGTGAGGCAAGGACAGATAATAAAGTACTCCATGCACCCAATGCTTAGCTAATCTCGATGATGGATTTGGAGTGAGTCACTAGATTGATGTGAGGCAAGGCTAATTAATGATGCGCTTAAGTTTCCCCTATCCTTAATGAAACACCGATTAGTAGAAATCTTAGCTAATCATGATGTTGGTTTTGGTGTGAGTCTCCATATTCCTTTACATTGCTTTTGAGTGAGTCTCGAGATTGATATGATGCCATCCTACGACAATTTGATGCTAGTGGTTCCTAGCCATGGAATTTCACATTCCACATATTGTTTTTATTTTTATTTTTAACTTATTTTGCATGTAAAACAAATGTCAAACCATAAATTTGATTTCCAAGTATTTAGGCTACTTGTCATAATTTTTATGAGTAATTTTAACTGAACTCTTTTGCCGTCATTGACCATCACAATCCATGTAGTGGAACCACTCAGGACCCTGCCATGGACTCATTAGCACTATTAACTCCATAAGAAAAGATGGATCATGTTCTAGGCTAGTTGAAATCAAGGTCAAATTTTGCAACACGCCAAAGATCAAGACATTTGATCTCTACATAAACATTCCACCATTGATCTTAAAACCTAATTATTTTCCCCTTTCTAGTCCTTCAATCAATATATACCTTAGAAAAGTAGAGAAGAGTGACTAAAAGCAACTATCTATCTATTGGATGTAGGAATAATGGACTTCTTTAGGAGAAATAAGGGAAGACGTTTTCATATTCTTCCATAATTGATGCAGGTGCATGCACTCAGACGAAAAAAAAAAAAATGTTGTTCCTATGTTTTCCAGTTAAAATAGGATAAAAAAATAAAACATGTTAATTTTTTTTTAAAAATTAGGATAAGATGGAGAAAAAACATGCTATATTTTCATAAATAGCTAAATTGTAAAAAAAAGCCTAAATTACCTTGTAAAAGTTTCTTTTGTAAGAAGCAAAATTATCTATATGAATAAAACAAAAAGGATTGGGCCGCCAAGACGAGAGAGGCGATGCCAGTGTATTTTGTAAAATTTTCTCTCATGAAAGAAAAAAAACGCTGTCTTGGATTATGAATGAATGGGAGGCGCATTCCTGTGTAATGACTGTGTAATATCTTCTATGCGGCCATATATATATAATGACTGTTGGTATTATTAATGATGTGTGTCTTAACAGCTGTGTGCGCGCGCTATCTCCTAGATGCGAGTCTTTATGTTGTATGATATGGTAATTTCTAAACACTGTGTATTCCAAGCGGTGGCTCAATGGTAAATCGCTAGCAGTATGCGGGTTTCGTGTAGAGAGCAGAACTGTAGCGGTGGAATGGTGTTGACAACACCATGGTATTGATCTGCTATAAAACCCTGTGTATAGTGTTGAGAGCAACCGTTTGCGGGCGTAACATATCTAAACCTATGTAGGAATGAAATTCATATGATATATAAATGTTTGTAGGCGTAACGTATATGAAAAATGGTTTGGAATATCTTGTAAAACGTGTGTAATTGAATTGTATGTGGTACATAAGGATATGGTCTTAATCCAATCGAGCGATGGCACTGGCATCGGTTCAAATAAGAGCAACTCCAGATTAAAAGAGATACAAGGTAATATATATTTAAAGTTGTGTAATAATACCTAGGCGGGGATTCTCCAGCGATTGGATGAGAAGCATCCTCCACCATTTGAATCCGTGTATGCGCAGTTAATCTCTGTTTTCCCTTTATAAGTTCCATGGTGAGGTGCGTATAGATTATGGAGTTGTGTGTATAAATTACATTGACAATCAATCTTACAAAGTATGCAGTTGTGTTATGAGTTTCTAAGTATAACAGCTCTGCGTTTATATATGTATATATGCTATGTGAGCGTACTAGAGAGTAGATACTCTGTTCCTTTTATATAGCTTGCACATAGAGGCAACTAATCCCAATTGTGTTGGAAAGGCTTGTGAATCTTACACAAGAAGGAATTAGTCAATTTGATGATAGATGATATCGGAGGTCTGACAAGGGAGAGAGAGATGGATATCGCAGATATTTCAGTCAAATTCGAGAGATTGTCATTAGAGCCAGAAAGCGGTCCATCATTAGTGGTATGAGAGCCTGGCTCTGTTTTCATTGAAGAGTTTTTGTTTTGTTGAAGAATTGAAGTGTTTTTTTTTTTAAAAGAAAGATCAGAATTTTTTTATGATATGCAGCATACACACTTGCAGTGGAAAGGATTGTAGCAGTGGAAAGAAGACAAGATCAGGCAAGATCTTAAAGGTGATATTGTTTTTCTGATTTGGAATTTGTAAACGAAGTTTATGGTTGCAGAGAAGGTGGAAGTGAACCTGGCATTCAGCTGAAGGTTGGATAGAGAGGACAACTGAAGTGTTCTCAGGAGAGAGTGGGAGATTGCAGAAGCCTAGAAGGATGCCTGAGCTTACCAAAAGACTAAGTGAGGAGAGCTTAGTGAGGTAAGATTGCAGCCAGGAGGACTAGCTATTGCAGAGGCTTATTGCAAAGGAGATCGTGAAGAAAGAACGAGAAGAAGATGACTACTAATAGTCATAGCAGAGGTTCAGGAAAAGGCCACAGTAGAGGACATAAGAAAGAGGATGCCAAGGTAAATGGCAAGAATATTTGTCAAGGGGAAGTTGAAATGGAACAAGGAGAATTTCTAAGAGATAGTGAAGATGAAGACTTGAAGACTGAAACTTCAAGTAAGGACAAGGGGTCACATGGTTTTAAAACTTACAAGTTGTGCATGAATGCAGGGACTATAAATGATGATGTGATGCTTCAACAATGCTACAAAGAAATTGCACTGTTGGAAAACTAGTTGGAGAATCCAGGATATGACAGGGAAAATGCAGCAGATGGAAGAGTTCAATACAGTGAACAAGTACAGAAAATTGCCATGGAAGCAGATGACATGGGAGGAAGACTGGTTGACAGTCTTGAGAATTCTCCAAAGGATTCCTTGATAAGTTTGGATCAGCATACTAATGTGCTGATAATGGAGGATTAAGAACAGTATATTGAGATGCTGGCAAAGGAGTACGAGGCACTGATGCCTTATGGTTTTTATTCTAACAAGTGTTTTGTGAATGCAGGTATTGTTGCAGAACATTTGACTCAGTTGAGTAGTCAAATGCAGGGAGAAGGAGTTCTCTGTTCCAGAAGACAAGAGGGTATGGATGATCGGGTGGCAGTCGGAACAGAAACAAGAATAAGAGCAAGAATTCACCAGGTAACAGGACAAACTGAGCAAGCCGTCTTAGCTCAGCACGCAGCAAGAAATCAACATTTTGAAGAATCATTGGACAAAGAAATTGAGCTCATTAGAAGAATCATGTTGAAAGCATCTCAGCGGAAGACATGAGCAAGGAAGAGAAGCAGCAGAAGCAGCAGCAAGATGAAAACAGAGACAAATTATGAAAGTGCAGCTAGTGGAGCAAGACAACATAAAATATGGAGACCTCGAGAAAAGCAGCAAGCAACAACAATTGATAACTTGCAGAACAAAGTGTGGGACCGAGGAAGACAAGAACAAGGACTAAAAAGCATGATTAGGAGATCATTATCATTTTCAACATTGGGAGTATGATGCAGGTGCATGCACTCAACGAAAAAAAAAATAAAAAA
>APFE030061383.1:7086-19892 GCA_000404065.3 Pinus taeda | reverse complement strand
ATAGTTGGGGTTTTTAGCGAGATGCTTTCCCCGGGATACATACTGTGTTAATGTGTGAACGCTCTTGATGTTTTATTGCTATTGATGTTGCTATATTGATGATCAACGTAGAGGAGCTTATGTATTGTGTATGTTTTCCGCAATAGTACATGATCAGGATAATCTTTGTTGAATATGTGTTAAATTATTCAAAATTTCTACATCTATATATGGATCCCTCTTCACAGAGATCCAGGGGCTGGAATTTTGTAACTTATAGAGAAGCGTTGTTGGTATTCTGGTGTACATTCACAGTGTTGGGTGATTTTGCTTTGCTTGAGGTGAAGAAGGGCTTCTTAGCTGGAGAATGATGCTGGGTCAGAGCTGCTCATGGTTGCAATCCTCTTGCTACTTTTTATCTGAATAAAGCTATTTTTGTTTCCTTCCATATTCTGGTGTACTTGTTTATATATGCTTGTATATGGTTAATGTACATCTAATCCTGCATTATTGATGAACTTAGATCCTTGTTTCTTGCATAGTAGTATTTTGCTGTGATTCTACAGGTCCTTTTGAAGCTAAGTAGACAAAGAGCAAGCGGCAAAACTCTATCAAGAAGGAGAGTGAATCGAGCGCAAGACTCAGATTGGCCCTCTTGATTCTCCTCTCATCTATTTTCATAAAAGGAATCAATAGTAGACTTTGATTGTTTGTTTCTAAGATAGCCACCCATGTTAGTGGGAATAGCAGCACCCGTGTGGACACTATTCCCGTATAACAGGGGGGTACTATTCCGAGAGTGGCTATATTGCCAGGTGATCTTCGTTGAGGATTGGTCGTATGTAGGCATGGACTTTCGTGGAGATCCTGAAATGCAGCTACTCGATGGCGAGCAGTGGGATGATGGTGGTAAGACACTTGATCACACATTTTTTGCATTTTATTTTTTATGATGTTTTTTTTTATGTATATGTCCTAATGATAAATGTTGGAGAGGTAAATCCCCTCTACGGATAGAGGCGATCCCTAATAGCCCAAAACGAGTCTAGCAACAATCAAACAATGCTATCACGCAAGTTCCTAATGGCAAATAAAAGGTAGGTGATGAAGACCTACTTGAGTTCCAACGTTTTGTTCGTAGAAGAGACGTCGCCCATGCTCCTTTGTCTTGGCCGGTCACAGTCCTCCACTATCTCCATGAATGGACACCTCCACACAAAGAGAACAACACAAACACAAGCGTGAAATCTAATATATGCAATTATACATCAGTCAGGAAGGATATAATTCAACATCAACCATTAAAAGTACAATGAGAATGGAACCATAATTATAGTCATCTATTATTAATAATCAACAAAGGAGAATACAACTAGCGTCCTGACGTCAAGTCCTCCTTTGGCTGGGTGCTCAGCTACACAAGTCTTGCAAAGCTTGAAGGGATGAGGGACAAGCCTCTCTCTATTTTGTGAAAAGATCTCCTTACTTAGATTAAGCCTTATGGACACAAAGAAGGCTCTTGCAACTCTAAACTCTTGATATCTTCCTTTCAGCACAAGTATAATCACTACTACCACTAGAACTAGAACTAGAACTAGAACTAGAACTAGCTTGTGCAAGTCATGGAGAAAAGCTTTTATAGATGAAAAGGAAGGGATAAGATCAATCACAACAATAATGGATTTGGCTTCATCACTTGGAAACTTCTATGGAATGGTGGCAAACTACCTCCCATTCAAGGAGATTCGAAGCCAAACCATCTTCACTTAACATAGATTCAGTTGGTGAATGAGTTGGATAGAACTTTCGGAGGTTGATTGGTTAAATTTTTTTCCCAAAAAGGTTTGTGTGATTGCGACTCTGGGACAGAGCGCTAATGGCGTGCCCCTTTTATAGGATTTTCCTCATTGGCACGGGAAGAACACAGGAGCCCATCGCTAATGTAAAAAGGGCTATTTTTAAAGGAAAGTTGTAGGAGATGTCTTCAGGGCATATGAAGCTCATGTTCAGAGGTGAATGACGCAAGTGGTTTCAAGTCTTATCACTTCTCACAAGTCCTAGAATGTGTCCTCCAAGGTGCAGGAGAGGGGTAATAGGGGTGGTGACAAACTATGACATATTACTGTGTAACAGATGCAACTTGGGAACGAACCACTATTCTTCAGCAGTTTCCGCAGCTTTAGCCTTGAGGAAAAGGCTATTCTTAAGGGGGAGGGCATCTTAGGGTCCCACCCTAACCCCCTTATTTATGTAGTGGGATCGAGTCATAGTAAAGAGTCAATAAAGCCCATATTAATAATTGTAAGTGGTTAACCCGCAATTAATGACGGGACCACAGTTAAGTGCAAATGGGCCATGGTATTAGATAGATGGTATTAATAAAACCCATGGTATTGATCCATGGTATTTCATGTATAGTCATATATAAAGAATAGAGACTCCCTGCGAGGAGCAACGTGTCTTATTTTTTCATCGAGCTCTGCTCTATTGGAGGTTGCCCCTCGAAGAGGCAAGTGAACATTGCTTTCTGAATAATAAAATACTTGCTCTTTTTACTCGCTATTCTATGTTCTAGGTATATTGCTTCGCATATTTGGTATTCTGGTATCGTCTTGCAGGTTAAAGAGCATAGTAGTGTCTTTGTTCTAGATTACAGTAGGCAGCCCAGGCACTTGTACATAGTTCTATGATGACTAATGACATGGAATCTCTCTTGTCCTTCTGCTGATTTATTTTTCTTCGTTTTTAATCTCAGCACTATTTTATTTATTTCAGTTTTGTACATTTGCTTTATTAGTTAGATTAGATATTAAATTACTCATGTCATTATCAGTTACCTCTTGAGGGATTGAATTATGAGTGTGTAGTTTGATATTAGTTTATTTTTCTGCAAGTTAGTTATTGAATACTCAGGTCATTTTCAGTTACCTCTAAAAGCCATAGCGAGACTAATGGTGAGGGATTGAAGTATGAGTGTGTAGTTTGATATTAGTCTATTCTCCTGCAAATTAGATATCAAATTGCTCAAGTTGTTTATGATTGATCCGAAAGCCATAGCGAGACTAATGGCAAGGGGTCAGAGTATGAATTGATGTAATTTGATTTTTAGCTTTATTTGCTTGCAATTTTTGAATTTCTTTGAGTACAGTTTCTTTTGTATTTAGACAGCAGCAAGGGTAATGGGTTTCATGATCAATAGTTCACTGCTTGTTTGACTAGTATAGTGGCACATTTTCATTTTCTTTTAGGAATTAATTTGTCATTGCATGTTTTAAACCCCTTTTGAAGTTCGAAGTTTGGGAAATCATTGTAAAGGACATCATTGCCTTGAACATTTATATCCATACTTGTCTTTTAGAATTTCCATCTCATGTTAGGAAGTCAACCAAGATAAAAACCCCCAAAACAAATAAAAAACTAAAAATGACAAAAAGTAAGAGATCGGTTATCTTGCATATATAGTGCGCCACACTTCGTGAGCTTACAAATCTCAGATTGACAATTAAATGCAACAATTTAGGACACACTAAATTGGCCAAACATTTTGGCGTCATTGCCGGGGAAGTGTAACTAGGTAGCCAATTTCTTAAAAAAATATATAATAATAAAAAGAAGGGAAAAAATGATAACTTCTTGAAGTATGCTCTCCTCTTGCACCTAGTGTGATCTGGAGGATCAAAAAAGAGAGTTATTGGTTCAATAATTTCTTAAGTATGCTCTCTTCTTGCACCTAGGGTGACCTGTAAGACTAGAAAGAGAATTATTAGCCCAACTTAAAAATAAGAAAAATGACATGCATAGAGCAAGAGATTCTAGGGGAAGGTTTATAGCTAGAGCCAACAGTTCGATTTTCACAACTCCATCTTCTTCAAGGCATAGACAAGATTCACCACCATCTACTCCTAGTCTTAATATCCCTGGAATTCTAGGAGAAATAGCTGAATTAGAGGATTCTCCTACACTCTCTACCAAATCTCATTTAGAAGAAGACCCTTTATTTACTTCTACAGGAGAGCATATTGTAATTAAAGAAGTAGAATCACCTAAAGAAGAAAAGGAAGAAACTACCTCTCATCCTCCCTTGATAGAAGAAGTAGAGGACTCTGAGGACTCTAAAGAAACTATCATGACAGAGGAAGTAGTAGATGGATTCGGAGGTAGAGGTAGAGGTAGGGGAGGAGGAAATAATGGAGGCAACAATGGTGGAGGTGGAGGTAATAATGGAAGAAATAGGGAGGGAGACAACTCGTTTGGATTCCCTATAGTTGATGAGGAAACTCATACAACAATGAAAAAAATCTCACCATCTGTCCTCCCCAACGTTTATGGATTGTGAAGTGAGGATCCTGAAACATTTCTGTTTGAGTTTGAAGTCGTGTGCCGAATCTATGACTATATGGAATACTCTCAAAAACTCAAACTGTTTCCTTAGACATTGAAGGGGGCCACTTTGAAATGGTTCATGGGATTAGTCACCCAATCTATTAGGACTTGGAATGATATGAAACAAACATTTTTGGATAGATACCTGGACTATTGCATGCCCACGAATCACAAGGATGAGGTATTCAAAATGGTACAAAAAGAAGATGAAAACTTGGAGGATTTACTTGAAAGATTTCAATACAACTTAAAGAGAGAAAAGATGAGCAACTTAGATGAGGAAACATTGAAAGCCCTTTTATTGAAAGCCATCAAAGATGAATGGATAGATATTTTAAACATGATGGGGAAAGGAGACATTTCTCAAATTCCACTTCATGACATAGCAAAACTATTGTCCATCTCTCGAGAGGAAAATCTAAGACAGAAAAAGGGCCTAGAGATCCTTCTCTCATCAGGGAAAACAAATCTGCAACTAGGTCAGTAAGTAGGGTAGAAATTGGCAATATGCTTGATGAATTCAAAACTGATATCTTGGGGAGCCTTAGTGAACAATTAGACACCCTTAAAATTCAAAACAAGTAGAAAACAGAATCTGATGCTCTAGCCATCTTTTGTCCGAAATGTAGGGAAAAACATGCTCTAAGGGAATGCCCCTTGGATGCAAAAGTTGTAGAAACATGTATGGTTTTCTCAGAGAATCATGAGACCAAGGATTGTCCTTCAATTCCTCTACTCAAAGCTGTCTTTCAAGAAGATCCAAATTCAGTGGAATCTCTCTATTTTGTTGCAAGAAGACCTTGGCAGGGGCAACAAACTCAAGGGTTCAACAACCCTATGAATTTTCAACCCCAACCAAATTGGAATCCTCGGCAACAACCTTGGCCCCAACCTCAAAATCCATATCAATCATGGGTACAAGGTATGCAAAATCCTTATGGGATATTTTCTCAATTTTATCAATTTCCTCCATCTTTTCAACAAACTCCACAACTTCCAAATCAAAGTCCACAACTTTCATTGCCATTTCCTCAACAACAACCTCCTCAACAAAATCCAAATCCTCAACTCATGCTCCCGTTTCAACAGAAGATAAATCAACTACTCTCTCAACCATTGCCAAATCCTAACAATAAAAATCCTCAGAATACTTACATGATAGAAGGACAACAATTTCCTACCTATATGATTGTTCCTCTCAATGATGTACAACTGAGGTCTGGTAGAGTTTTAGAAAAACCTTGTGTAGATGTCCAAGAGCAAGATACCTCCAAGGAGGACTCCCTTAAATTCAATAAAGGTTCTAAGGAAGCATCTCTTCAAAACTCAAACATTCAAAAAGAGAAATAAAAGTTAACCCCCACAACTCCTATAGTTGAGCAACCTGCATCTTCATCCACACCTCCTTTCCCTGAAAGATTACAAATTGATAAAGGGGTGGAAAAACAAATCTTGTTGCCTAACTATGATTTTCTAGATGAATTAAAGAATGTCTGTATCAAGATTCCCTTGCTACAAGCCATTAGAGAGATTCCTATTCTAGCAAAAACAATAAAGGAGTTGAGTCTCAAAAGACCAGGAAGGAAACCAAGAGATACAATAAGAATCCACCTGGTAGGAAAAATTGCAGATATCATGATGGGAAAAATTACCATGCAGAAGTATGTAGATCCAGGTAGTCCAATTGTCAAGACACATATAGATGGGATAGAAATTCTAAATACATTGATTGACTTAGGGACCGCTATCAACATTATGAGTAGACAGACTATGGAACAACTTAAACTTCTTAATCTCCTCTTTACACCTACTTTACTGCAACTTGCAGATCGATCAATTATCAAACCAGATGGTGTATTAGAAGATATTTCAATCTCCTTAGATTCTTGGGAGTATCTAGTAGATTTTATGATTTTGACTCCCAAGAGTAATCTAGGAGGGCACCCACTTATTTTAGGAAGACCTTGGCTAGCCATGACTAATGCTTTCATTAGTTGTAGATCTGGGGATATGTACATTTCTAATGGTAATTCTACAAAGAAATTTAATTTGTATCCTCCAGCAAAAGCAATCACAGAAGTAGGAGACAATGAATGGGTCGATGATGAGGACACTATACGACCTGTCTTTACCAATTCTGAAATCAGTGAGGATAGTCAAATTCTGAACGCATTAGAAAATTTTGAGACATATTCAGAATATGACCCCACACAATTTCAGCTAGAATCTGACATTGAATGTTTATCATCAAGACAAATGTCCCTTTACTCTATGGAAGAGTTCGGTAGTTCCGCCATTGAGATTTTTCTAGGTAAAACATTAAATATCAACAAAAATTTGGAAAAGTCACAACAAGAGGAACTAACCAAAATCTTGCAAAAAAATTCTATTGCATTTGCATGGGAGTATACAGATATGAAAGGTATTGATCCTAAGACTTGCATCCATCATATCTATATTGAGGAAAACAGTAGACCAATTAGACAACCTCAAAGAAGGATGAATCCAAATCTTAGGGAGATAGTGAAAGAAGAGCTCCAGAAACTACTCAATGTAAACTTCGTTTATCCAATTTCAGATAGCCGATGGGTTTCTCCTTTGGTTATAGTACCTAAAAAGAATGGTAAATGGATGGTATGCATTGATTACAGGGAATTGAATAAAGAAACTTTGAAGGATCACTTTCCTTTTCCTTTTATCGATCAAGTATTAAATACATTAGCAGACAAAAGTACTTTTCATTTCTGGATGGTTTTAGTGGTTATAACAAAATTCTTGTAGCACCTGAGGATCAAGAGAAGACCACATTTACCATTCCATGGGGGACTTTTTCCTATCGAGTGCTTCCTTTTGGGTTATGTAATGCACCTGCAACATTCCAAAGAGTAGTACTAGGAATTTTTTCTGATCTAATTCAGGATTGTGTAGAGGTTTATATGGATGAGTTTATAGTTTATGGTGACTCATTTGAAGAAGCATTAGGAAATTTGGAAAAATTACTTGTACGGTGTAAAGAAACAAACCTTTCATAAAGCCACGAAAAATGCTTTATGATGTTTACCGAAGGTATTGTTTTATGACATCATATTTCAGGGGATGGGATTAAAGTTGATAGATCAAAAGTTGAAGTCATCTCCAAGTTTCCTATTCCAAATTGCCAAAGAGATGTTAGAAGTTTTCTAGGCTTTACTGGATACTATAGAAGATTTATAGAAAACTTCATTAAAATAGCATCTCCACTCTTCAAACTGCTTACAAAAAACTATGAATTCAAATGGGATCCTGATTGTTAATCAACATTTGAAACTTTGAAAACAATAATACCTGAAGCACCCATCTTGGGAGGACCAAATTGGAAACTTCCTTTCCATATTTCTACAGATGCTTCAGATACAGCTCTAGGGGCTGTGTTGGGTTAAAAGGATTTAGTTCCTTATGCCATTTACTATACCAGTAAAAATTTAACTCCCACTGAGTTGAATTATACTGTGATTGAAAAAGAGTTCTTAGCTGTCGTTCATGCAATCAATAAGTTTAGACATTATATAAGAGGCTATGAAACTTTTATCCATACTGATCATTCTGCGCTTAGATATTTAATGAACAAACCTGTTACTAATGGCAGAGTTACAAGATGGCTCTTACTTTTACAAAAATTCAATATTACTGTATTGGATAGACTAGGGAAACAAAATGCAGTAGCTGATTTCTTGTCTAGGATTCAGAATACTAAAGAAGATTCTTCTCTAGAGGATAAGTTTCCCGATGAATATTTATTTGCAGTAACTACTAAAACCCCTTGGTATGTAGATATTGCTAACTATTTGGTTGCATGGAAACTACCTCCACATCTATTTCCTTGTGAAAGAAGAAAAATTATGCAGGAGAGTTCAAAATATTCATGGATTTCTAATGAATTGTTTAGAACAGGGCCAGATCATGTGATCAGGAGATGTGTTAGGGAATATGAAATGCCTGATATCCTAAAGGCATGTCATGATGAACCATGCGACGGACACTTTGCTCACAAAAGGACAGCCTATAAAATCCTTTCTTCGGGATATTTTTGGTCTTCCCTCTTTAAAGATGCAAAACAATATGTCAAAAGGTGTGACAATTGCCAAAGAGTAGGGAAACCTACCCTTTCAAATGAAATGCCACTGCAACCATAGGTACTCATCGAACCGTTTGAAAAATGGGCTTTAGATTTCATTGGACCTATTAATCCACCATCTAAGAAAAAGAAGTATATATTGGTTTGTATTGATTATGTCACTAAATGGGTAGAAGCCAAAGCGTTAGTTTCTGCTACTGAAAATTTAGTTGTTAATTTTCTTTATGAGGATATTTTTACTCGCTTTGTTGTTCCAAGAGAAATTGTGACAGATCAGGGAAGTCAATTCACATCCAATTTGGTGGAAAAGCTGATGGGAGAATACAAAATCAAGCATAGAAGATCTACTCCTTACCATCCACAAGAAAATGGTCAAGGGGAGTCTACAAACAAAGTTCTTGAAAGTATCATCACGAAAACTGTTCATCTACATAGAAGAGATTGGGCAGAAAGGCTTCCTGAAGCCTTATGTGTAGGTTTTAACCACGTACATAAATTACCTACTTACGAATTCTAAATCACAGAAAAATAAACAATGTGAGAGCATAACACATAAAAAACACATACGCACAGAGATTTTCCCCTGGATCCCAAAACCGGGACTACCAGCTTGATTTTCCATTATATTCCTTTCAATGTTACAATACATATTTATACATGCCGAAGCATCCAATACCATGGCGAAAAACCATCACATCCAATACCATGGACCAAAAACCATCGATCCAATACCATGGACCGAAAACCATCGCATCCAAAAAACATGTGCGAAAATCATGCACAAAACCATAGGTGGGTCCGCCCAACCTAACATATGGTCCAAAACCAAAATTTTTCGGGGCGCTGCCCCGGACTCCATAAAGTGGGGTTACGGGTACACCTCAAACCCCCTATTAACTATGTGGAAAGAATATAACACAACCCAAAAATCTCCCACTTGTTGTTTTCTTTCCACAGGGGGCCACAAGAGAGCTTAGTCATTTTTCCAGCCCTGAAACACCCATTGTTTCTCTACACCAAGAGAACTTCTCAGAGCTAACAGATTTTGTCAAATGCATCTGCAGTATTCTTTAGAGTGTCCACCTTTACCAGCAACACCTTTTTGTCTTCTATCATATCCCTCACAAAGTGATACTGAACATCAATGTGCTTTGTCTTTGAATGATAAGCAGGGTTCTTTGCCAAGAAAATTGCACTTTGGCTGTCACAGTCTATCCTTATAGCTCCCTGTACTAACCCCATACTTGAACACAATCTCTGCAACCAAACTGCTTCCTTGCTTGCATGAGTGGCTACCATGTATTCTGCCTCTGTAGTTGATAGTGCCACTACAGTTTATTTCTTACTCATCCAACTGACTGCACCTCCAAATAGGTTAAACACATACCCACTTGTAGATCTTCTCTGATCCAGATCTCCAGCCCAGTCTAGATCAACAAAGCCACGGATATCCAATACTCTGTCCAATCCTGTTCTTCCCTGGTAGCACAAACCATAATCACTAGTGCCACGCAAATACCTGAAAACATGCTTCACTGCTGTCCAGTGCTCCTTCCCTGGTTTTGACATAAACCTGCTCAATACTCCCACTGCATGTGCAATGTCTGGTCTAGTACAGACCATGGCATACATCAAGCTACGGACTGCACTTGCATATGGAACACAGGACATGTCCTCTTCCTCTTCTTGTGTCTAGGACACTGTTCAGCAGATAACCTCAACACCTACAGGATTAGGAAAACCTTCAACCGGTTTTACTATCCTGCATATTAAACCTCTGCAATATTGCTCGACATACTTCCTCTGGTTTAATAAGAGCTTTCCTCTTTGCCCGATCTCTTTTTAATTTCCATGCCCAAAATATAGTTTGGCGCACCGAGATCTTTCATGTCGAATTTGGAGGACAATTGGGTCTCAAACCTGGATAATTTCTTTGTCATTTCCAACCAACAACATATCATCCACATACAAGACCAGATAAATAACACGTTCACCAATTAATTTAAAATAACACAATGATCTGCTTTGCTTCTGGTGAAGCCAAGTCCCCGTATAAATGTATCAAATTTCTGATACCACATCCTTGGTGACTGTTTTAACCCATACAGAGACTTCTTTAACTTGCATACCAGTTCTTTCTTACCCTTCACCGCAAAGCCTTCGGGTTGCTTCATGTAGATTTCCTTTTCCAGATCCCCATGAAGAAATGCTATCTTCACATCCATCTATTCTACCTCAAAATCAAAAGCAACAATAATAGATAAAAGTAATGTAATATAAGTTACCTTGGCAACAGGAGAAAAAATATCACCAAAATCAATTCCTGGCACCTGGGAATAACCTTTTGCTACCAAATGAGCTTTGTATTTCTCCAACTTTCCTTCTTCATTTTTCTTCTTCTTGAACACCCATTTGCTGCCAATGGGTTTCCTTCCAGCTGGAAACTCCACTAGATCCCAAGCCTCAGTTTTGTGCAAAGATGCCATTTTATCAACCATGACCTCTCTCTAGAGTTTGCCATCCTCTGAATCTACTGCTTCCTTCATAGTTCTTGGATCATCGTCAGTAATTGATAAAGAAAAATTTGAACATAAAGCATATGGACTATACCTTTTTGGCTGCTTTCTTTCTCGAACTGATCTTCTCACAGCCGAAGTTTGTGGCTCTTCATCTTCTAATTCCTCCTCTATTGTAGTGTCTGATTCTTCCTCCTTTAGCTCAAAGTCTATATTCTCAAGTTCCTTTCGTTGGACTTCATGTTTAATAACATCTTTCACCTCTCTAAACACCACATCTCGGCTGTACACAACCTTCCTTGTTACTGGGTTCCAAATCTTATAACCCTTTAAACCATCCTTATACCCAATAAAGATGCAATTTTCAGATTTACTATCCAAATTTGTTCATTTCTCCTTTGGAACATGTACATATGCATCACATCCAAATACCCTCAGACGTGAAAGAGAGGGTTTCTTACTAGTCCATACCTCTTGTGGATTCTTATCCTCGAATGCCGATGAAGGTGATCTATTGACCAGGTAACATGCTATCTCCATTGCCTCTGCCCAAAATTCCTATCCTAACTCGACACCACTGAGCATGCTTCTTGCCCTTTCCATCAACGTCTTGTTCATTCTTTTTGCAACTCCGTTTTGCTGAGGTGTATATGGAGTAGTCTTCTGCCATGCTATACAACACTTCTTATAGAATTCTTCAAATTCCTTACTGCAAAACTCTCCACCATTATTTGTCCTCATCACCTTTATCTTCTTCTCTGTCTGGTTTTCTGCCAGAGCCTTAAATTCTTTAAACCTGTCAAAGACTTCAAATTTCTTCCATATATTCCTTGAGAAGTCATCTATAAATGATATATAGTACACAGACTTAACTAGTGATGGAGCCTTCACAGGTCCAAACACATCACTATGCACAAAACTCATATTTCATTAAAGTTGGAAGTAAATAGTGGATCCAGAATTTCAAAATAAACAAAAAACTCAATTCTAGTGATGCCCTTGTAATAAAATATTTCCAAATTTAATGAAATATGTGTTACAAGCTCTAATATCTATTTTGCCCTCTTACCACTAAAGGGGAAACTCACCCGATTCTACTTCCCATATACACAATTTTCACATAAATCAAAATCCAGAGGGTTGTTATTCATACCTTCTACCATACCTTTACCATGAAGTATTTGAAGGCCCTTCTCTCCAATATTTCCAAGCCTTTAATGCCACAACATGGTCTTCTCTCTAGAGACCACTAGATTTTCTGCTCCACTTTCAGGAACAACGGAACTATTGCACTAATCAACAACAGTGCTACCTTGCAGCTTGTACAAAGTTCCAATTCTAACTCCTCGCATCGATACCAGTGCCCCTTGAACCATCTTGTAGGTATCCTTCTCGAACTCTGTTTTTACACCTACATCATCCAGCTTACTTATGGAAATCAGATTTCTGGCCAATGCAGGAATATGCAGAACACTCAAAAGTGTTCTAACCCTTCCACCTTGCAACTTCAACTTTACTTTTCCACGTCCAACGATTCTAGCCTTCCTGTCATCCCCCAAGCAGACATTACCACCATCATATTTCTCATACTCACAAAACCACTCTCTATGTGGAGTGAAGTGAAAGGATGCACCTCAGTCAATCAACCATGCCTCATGATCTACATGTGTACTTGAAGAAGCCAAGTACACATCCCCACCTTCATTTGAGGTGGTTTTTGACTCTGCAAAAGGAGCATCATCAGACCCCTTTCCTTTATCAGGAGCTTTAGATTTACAGTCCCTTTTGTAGTGCCCTTCCTTTCCACATTTCTA
>APFE030061382.1:52524-68320 GCA_000404065.3 Pinus taeda | reverse complement strand
ATGTCAAACTTCAAAAAGAGAGAAAGTCATTAAAAAACATGTTTATCTCTAGGTACGCAGGTTCTCTCTACCATGCCTGCGTGTACGCATCCCAAGCTCATTGTACCTGTGTACTTGTACGCTCTGTAAGTCAAGGGATGGGTGCGTACCCTGTAAAGGTCAAAAGGCGCGAGTTTCATCTTAAAAAAGTTACTTGTGGTCACTTCTAGAGCTTTCTAGAAGAGTGTTTGATGTGTATTGAGCGCCTCCAGATGGTTCATGCATCCCTATGATAGAGGAACTTATCCCATCAAGAGATGAGCTACCCCATCCAAAAGAGGGAGTATCCCATTGATGTTGGAAATGAATAACTTCCTCTATAATACTATAAATATAGGCATTGGGCCAGAGGAGGGGAGGTTGAAAGCTGAACATTCCAAAGGGTAGATGCTGCTGGAATTAGGACTTCCATTGTTAACTTGTGAGGAGAGATTACCATCCTTTCTTGTTGCCATATTGGAAGTGGGTGAGCTTGTCAAAGTAGAGGAAATCTCCTGTTGGACCCTGGGAGGAGCTTGCACAACACCAAGGCTCAGGTTGTAATGGTTCCTTTTTTGTTTCCTTAATACAAATAAGTCCATTCTTCTCAATGATTTGTTGTTAATGAATTATTTCATGTACTCCTTGGTCTCTGTGATGAATATGCTTTGTTTTATGAATTATTCAGGTGTTATGTAATCGTTTGCTTTGTTAGTGTATGCAGGTCTTAAAGTGAAGGAGGAGCTCATCTGGATCAGCAAGGCTGGACTGCTACAACAAGCGTTGGACCTAAGGTAAGATCGGAAACACTTGATCTCTCATAGAATAATGTGTGTTTAGAGAAGGATTGCTCTTGTTTGGTTTGTTTGTCACTAGAGAGTCTTAGACTCCTAGGGAGGTTAGGTTTGTCTGCAAAAATAACTCTTTCCGCATGACAGTAGCCTATGTTCCCAATTCAGTAGTTAAAGACATCCTAACTCAGGATGCTCCTGATGGTAAAAGGGGAAAGTGGATTGCTACTATTCTAGAGTATGATATAGAAATCAAACCAACTAAGTTAATAAAAGGCCAAGGTTTAGCCAAGCTCATGGCTGAATCAAACTGTTAGGCCTTGGATATAAACTTTATTGCAGCAGTAGATAATGAAGAGGAGATGGCGACTCCACAAATCAGCCAGGCCTTTCTTGAATCACCTTGGTATGCTAATATCATTTATGTTTTACTGAATTTACAAGCTCCTCCTGAGTTATCTAGGACTAAAAGCAGGTATTTGAATATGAAATCCCTAAAATTTTGTATATTAGACGATGCTTTGTTTTGGAGAAATCATGAAAGTATTCTTCTCAACTACTTATTAAAGGATGAATCTGACAAAGTATTACAAGAGTTTCATGCAGGTGACTATGGAGGACACCTTTACAGGAAAACCACTGTTGATAAAATTCTTAGAGATGGTTTCTACTGGTCTTCCTTATTTTTTGATGTAAAGAACTATGTGACCTCTTGTCACAAATGTCAAATTTTTTAGGGAAAGAAAAAGCTTCTACCTTTACCCCTCAAGCCAATCTCTGCCAAAACACCTTTTCAATAATGGAGTCTAGACTTCATTGGTGAAATTAATCCACCCTCCTCTGTTCAACACAAGTGGATCCTCACTGCCATATACTACACAAAATGGATAGAGGCCATATCTTCAAGGCAAGCCACTGACACTATTATCATAACCTTCCTTGAAACCAACATTCTATCAAGATTTGGATGCCAAACTAAGTTCATTATTGATAATGCTGCAGCCTTTAAATCCAAAAGAATGATAGATTTCTGCAACAAGTATCATATAACCCTGGTCCATTCCATAGCCTATTATGCTCAAAGAAATAGACTGGAAGAATCCTCAAACAAAATTCTGGTGAACATCATCAAAAATTTGTTAGAGGACAATAAGAAAACATGGAATAAAAATCTAGTCAATGCCTTATGGGTAGACAAACTAACCACTAAGTCTATGGGATGGAAGTTGTTTTTCCATCCTCCTTAGGAACACCAGTGATGAAATTGCTTCAAGAATTGCAGGTTGAACCAAATAGTATCCAAAGAAGAATCAACCAAACAATTCATATTCAACAAACCAGGGAGGAAGTATACATTAGATCTCAAGTTGTGTAGGAAAGAATCAAAAATATTTTTGATAAAATAACCAAGGCTGAAGATTTCCACCTTGGTGACAAAGTCCTAAAGTGGGATTCAAGAAGGGAAGATAAAGGTAAACATAGGAAATTTGATTTCCTATGGAAAGGCCCATATATCATTTATGCTTTCCGGGGTAACAATTCTTCCTTCTTAAGATAAATGGATGATACAGAAGAAAAAGGTGGACCAGTGAATGGTCGAATGCTCAAACACTATTTTGAACCTAACTACTCATTTTTATCTCCCACTGTACATCTTTCATTTTTCAAAAATTCTAGTTTGGATTGGATGGTGATTTTTAAAGTTGAAGCACGAAGAGAAGGCCCTAAGATTTAAGGATTTACTGTCATAAATATCAATAATGCAGAGACATAGAGAAGAAGTATTTCAAGGTAACATCAATAGAAATTCAGAGGCTACTCATCTACAAAGTTCTTGACATTTCACTAGGAAATTCCATCCCCAGGTGGAGCCACTGTGAGGTTCCTATACCAATAGGAGTCATAATTTTGAATGACTAAGGTTAAGCCTTGTAATATTGTACATACCTTTTCTTTCTGCAAATGTTTTCCATATTAAAAAAATTTAAAAAAAAATGTAAAGAGCGTTTGTCCTTAAAGAATAATCAAAGGACAAAAAGAATGAAAAGGTCAAAAAATGAAAATATATGAACCCCAAAAGACAAAAAGAGACCATGAAAGTGTGCAAGTCAAAATGCCACTACTATTTACTTTTTATGAATAATAAATTATTGTGTGCAGCTTGTGACTCATGCCACAATCCATGATAGTCGAATTGTTTAAACTTGGCTATTTCATGTTTTAAATTTTATGTTTATAGTGAGAAAATAAAATTTGACCAAATAGTGTAATCTTGGCAGATAATTAGATAGGTAGAGTGAATAAAAGGAGCTCATATGTTTAATATGAGCCCTTGAATGATATAAGGTTAGATTTAGATAGTTTTCTATGTAAACAAAAGAAAAATATTGATAAGGGTTTGCTAGCCTAAATGCACCCAAATAAATTGAAGAAAAAAAGGTAGGGTAAGTAGATGGGTATGTACTAGAAAGGTTGCAGAAATATCATGTGATTACATAAAAAACACTTATGTCATTGTTCCAAATGCATCTATTAAATATGCATAAGTGGTAAACAAAACAAATGCAATGGTTCACAATATGATTTAGTTAACATCCCCATCATCCATTTTAACCCCTATGACATTCACTAACTTCCCTTTCATAATAAAAATATTAATACCTATAGTTCTTTAAGTCGAAGAGGCTCAGAGCATTTCTTTGACTTCTGTTGTCAGCTTGATGACGTAAGAAGGAAAGGTGTTAAATTCCCTTGCAATTCACTCATCCCCCTCAAAAAACTCCTTTTCCTAAAGGTTAAACTCTTTTTGCCTAGGAAAACCCCTTGATAAACATATTTCATGTAAAAAACCCACCAAATTACATTTATCCTAACTACTAAGTGTATGGGAAGTGCATAACATTCCATATACCTAAGTAAAATACCCCTTCCACCCATTTCACTTCACATTGACCTTTTAATTAAATATATAAAAACTCTCGAAAAACCCACTAACCTATATATATTTAACTCCTCTATATAAAATAACCCCACCCCTTAGTCTAGTTATAAACTATATTACTACCCCTTATCCCACAAAACATATTAAAATCCTGCCCTCAGTCCTTAATCCTGTGTTAAAGTGTTCTCGATGAGATTAAGTTCTAAATTAATCTTATACCACCGGTGATTAGACCCATGGGCCCCCCGATAAATTTATGTGTAAATCATTGTTTAAATCCATCTCCCGACTACCGTTGATCATTCCTCCCCCTAATCCAATGGCCTGTGATCATATCGGAAGCACTCGATGTCCGTTCTTTACTCGCCCGATAAAGTGGTTTTCCCCCTGACCCCTAGCGTTATGTGTCAAACGATGAATGGAATCAGGTGGCCTCTCCTAAATACCACCTGCACCACAAAAGTGATGTGATGGCCCTCCTAAAATGCTTCCCCCTTTTAACCGAAAAACCACCACTGTTCATCAATAAATGAACCCACCAAAAAATAATGTTTTTCTATAAAATCCCCATTATCCCTCTTTTTTCTCTTTTCGCGCATTTGCTATCAAAAACTTAGAGAGCCCTTGTGAACCTTGCAAACAACGAATTTGCTCACAGACCTCTGCCATTATTCCACAGACGTCATAGATAGCCCAGTTCGTTCATCGTTCCATACCAAAACCGTACGAACCTCTACAACCTCCATCAACCACCAATTACAGTCAATTTCGCCCAATTCCAGGTATTTAACCATGGAAAACCAACTCCATTGTAAAATTCCAAGTAAATTCACCCTCATAACATGGTTAATTAAGTAAACAGTATCAAATTCACTTTGATTTTTTACACTCTGAACCATAACCATCTGCAAAACCATCGTTGCCCTAAAAACTCTGAATTACGCCCCACACTCAAATCCATAAGAACTAAGTATGGCTGCCCCAATTGTAATGGATGTTAGACCAATTACAACACTTCATTTAGAATTGGACCACCTTCCTTTAGCTGATAAGGATTTCCAAATAAAAGATATCACTGCTCAAGAACCGCTCCTCAAAATGCATTGTCAAAGCAGAGACAAATACCTTAACCATGCTGATGACATTGACCTTTGGGAGTCAAATTTTCCCAAATACCAGTTCCACCAAGTCCACATCTTCCCTGAGATTGTTCATATGTGCCATACATGTTATGTCCCCAACCACATAACCATAATGTCGCATGACCAGAAGGTCCTTTTTATTATTACATCTGAGTCCATTAATGAAATTTTGTAGCTCTAACCAGGGCCAAACCTAACTTCCCTCTCAATTGGAGACCTGTTGGACCAGTATCCCAAGCTAAGCCTTGCAAAATTGGCCCAATTATTCCAAACCTTCATTAGGGAAGAAAAATACATCCCTAAGGGCCCCCCTCCATATGTAGTAGCTATTTTCTCTCCATGGGACAAGAACATTGTAGCCATGATATCATGTATTTTGGGTTACACCACAAGTGAGTACATTGATGAAATTAATCTTGCTTTCATGACCATTTATACCCCAGGGAAACCTCCTACAACTACATATGACTTTGCCATATTCATAGCTAATAGAATCCATGAGCAATTCACAAGGATGAGAAATGAAAGAGTTGTCAAATATTCCATAGTCTTATACCATATGTTCTTGTATTATCAACCTAATAAGTTCCCATTCACCCTTCAGAAGTTGGACACCAAGGGTCAGCCCAGATTAGTCATTTTTCGGACCCCATTAATCCACCAATATCAGTCTCCATACTCTTATTCTGATTTAATTGATATATTTTTACACCTAGTCATGGCAATGTTGACTAGAAACCCTCCTCCTAGAATCACTCCAGAAATAAAGAGAGTCCTCCAACTATCCAAACATACCAAAGTGGGTGACTGGTACCTTTATCAGAACCATAGAGAGATCAAAATATATGGTTGCATTCTTGCACCTTATAAGCTACCAAGATACCTCCCCATGAGGTTGTTTGCCTTAGAATATTATAGACAAATCATCAATGCAAATGAGGTAAACTTCATCAATACCTAAAAGAAAGCTAATTTCAAAATAAAAGATCAATTAGGTCCCTTCATTTGCAATTCCAGGGAGGCAGGCTTAGAAGCAGATTTAATATTACAGAACATGAAGTTCCAAAGAAGCTTTGTTTAGAGATATGACCCTTTGGAATTCATTTCCAAGAAGAGACAAAAGGTCAAGCTAGGACACTTCATCAACCACCCCATACTAGAAATTGAGGCATATGCCAATCAAATAGAATGGGTGGAAGGTACCCTAGTAGACCAAGATAGCACCAGAGTAGATGTAGAAAATGCTTTGATTGATTTAGAAAAGCAGATTGATGACAACTCTTTTCTACAGGTACCAGAAGAGAAAGAGACAACCATGAGTACCCCTCTAATTATGCAGACTCCTCTAAATGAGGAGAAAAACCTAAAGAGAAGTAGGGAGGAGGCCACCACATCAGCAAGAGGAAACTCACATACTCGGCCAGAAACAAGCCAAGCAAAAAGGCAGAAAATGAATCCTGTCTTTGAACAGGAATCCACAGAGGAATCAGCTAAGGTCACAAGCACAGAAGGAAATAGAAGCAGGCCACATCACAGACTCAGATGTTGGAAAGGAAGCTTAGTGTGGAAGTGTCTTCATTCAGTAGGCTTGCTGATAGAGATCTGGACATCAAGGAAAGATACAAGGAAATCAAAGCAAGAAACAAAAGGCTCAAGGCCCAAACCTATGCTCAATACCTAAAGTTGACTCCTACCAATCAAACAAGGCTAATGTTAGTCTTTTACGTTAAAGAGGGGAAGCTGCAGATGTCTTTCATCAAGCCTACAGCCCAGCAGCCAAAAACAACATCTTATTTCAAAAAGGTAGACTTTGAAGTGTTGGCAAGGGATATTCATCCCACAGACCAAATTGAATTTCACAAACAAGCTGGAGAAATTATATATTCCACCCTGACAGGTAAAGCTATAGCTGCTCACCAGCTACAAAATTCTCTGAACAATATTTCAGCAAAATTTCAGTTAGAGAAGGCCTCCTCATAGGCCAAGGATACCAGAATCAAGTCCTTAGAGGACATAGTGATTGAATTGGGACACGATCCCAAGGATATAAAAGTTACAGAGCAGCTCATTAAAAAGAAGAATGATGGCATAGTTGCATTAAACAAACAGCTAAAAATGCCTCAACTGTAGCATCCACAAACATTGGAAATCCTAGAAGCCCAACAAGGGCATGAAGAACTCATGGACTTAGTTTTAAAGCTGAATGATCAACTAAAAGAGACAGAAAAGGAATTGGATGCTTTAATCCAATTAAAACAAGTAGATGTGGCCATTTCTTCAACAAATGTTATCCCCACAGTTTCCACAGCAGTGCCCTCGACACTAGCAGCATATTTGAAACCTACAGGTCCACTTGCAATAACCTTGCCAGTAACAATAGAATCTACATCAGCAGCAAGTGCATCAGGAGAGAAAGCAGTAGAACTATTCAAAGCCATGGAAGAAATGTCTATCCAGGCTACTAAAATGAAAAGGTTAAGAGAAAAGGTGCAAGCTTGGAAACCCACTGCATGCTTACCCAACTTAAGCAAAAAGAAGAAGCACAAAAAGCCCAAAGGATGGGTAAAAGAATCAAAGTCTTAGAGAAAGACTTAACTCTAGAGAAACCACTTGGAAAACCAAGGAGATGTTGTGGACCAATATCATTGACTCTGTCAATGATATTTGGCCATCAATCCAGGTTATTTTTGAACAAACAGAGTTAGTGAAGATAGCTACAGAAGCTATCCAGAAAGTGAAGGAAGAATTGGGAGATAAGCCAGAGGATGCCAATAGCCTCATCCACTTCCTCAATAGCAAGAATAGATATGAGCTCCATGAGCTAAATATAGAAGATAGGACTGAGGCCATTTTAAAAATAAGGAAGGTCCTTTCCAAAAGGAACCTTATGCTTAACCTAGAAGAAAAGTGCCACAATATGTAGATAGCCATTGATAGGTTCATGGCTAAATTCTAGATTTTGTGAGAAAAATGTCTGCCCATTCCTATGGTTATCAATGAAAAACTCATGACACAATTGGACTATGGCAATAGGTTCAAACAGTTGGCTAAGGAACAAGCCAGCTCTTCATCGATTAAAGCATTGCCAACAGGTAAAGTTTTGTACAACAGATTTGAAAACTTGTTTTTCCTAGAGCATGAGATCAAACATTTATTCCTCACCAAGCCCATTTTCCAAATATACTGAAGCTAATGAAATATATAGGAGGATGATAAATGTAAAACTACTTGATGCAGAATCATGGGAGACAATGACTGATTTACTGTGATAAATTTACAGCAAAAAGTTACTGCAGAGTAACAAGACAGCCAGGTAAAACATGTAAAAACAACACATCAGGGTCAAAGAGTACAACTTTCAGCTAGCATAAAGGGTTACACTTCAACTATAAAGGCCATCACAACCATAATAAAATGGATGGCATGAAAGCAGTTCAATAGTTGTCTCTATCTTCTTGCAAGAAGATATTTGTATTTCCTAGAATAAATCTCAACTTGTTTTGAGATATTTTGTACATAGTTATTGTATAAATACTTCACAAATTGAAGTATGTATGGTGGATTCTTAGGCATTTCTATAGATTTTCTTGATCAAAGACTATAAGCTATTGTATCACTATTTGGACCAGCAAGCTGGATTAATGAATAAAGTCAAGACATTTCACTGGATCATGTGTAGTGCAAAATAGAAACAAGTATTCTCTTTTGTGTCGTTACCTTTATTTAAGTGTTTTTCCACAAAATTTAATGTATCTAGAATCTTAATGCTATAATATGGGATGATATCTCATAATTTGCTTCACTGCAGTCTGTTTTCAACTTTTATGTATTTTCATGTTTTCTGCTAATTATCTAAGTTAAGAAATTCTTGGTTGCTCCTTAGTTGAGGTAGTTTCCCCTCAATCTATAGTAAAGGATTCTTAATTTCCCTTTACTCATGATTTTCCTCTGTTCTTCATCTTGATCCCAGTATGAGAATTCTTAAGTGCTCTGTCACCCTAGTTAAGATCATTTCACCCATCAAACCTAAAGACCTATATTTCACTCTGCTAGCTTGCCCTTTGAACACTCCCTTTAATAACTTTATCCCAATTTTGCTGACATTCTTTGACTCCATAGCCCAATGGTCCAGATACTTCATTCTCTCTGTCTGTTTTAAGGATTCCACCATCCAACCATTCAATACAACTCAAAACCCCCCTAAACTGTAAGAACTAGCCTAAAATCCCAAAAAAACAAAGCTAACTTATATAGAGAGAGCCCTCTCTGAGTCATAGGTTGGCTAGAGCCTATACCTAAAAGATTGGTTTGTGGTTACCTCGGTTTCTTCCTTCTTCTGATAACTTCTAAGGAAAGTCTGAGGATAACACACCTTACCGCCACTTTCATAGGTTGTTTTTGTTATGATTATCACCATATATTCTATGTTTTTGATATATATATATTTATATATATATATATTATATATTATATATTCTGTCATAATGGGTACCATACATAGACCATCTTTAACGGTAGATCAAATAATTTTTTTGCACACTTCCAAAACATAGGGATTCTAATCCAAGGTAGATCCTGGGAACATTGATGAAGCCAACTCCATCTTGGATGTATCATCCAAAAATTTTATATATTTACAAGCTCACCTCTTATATCCTTTATTTTTAAAATGTTAACGATTTTCACACATGATATACTATACAGTTAATGGAAAATACAAATAGTTTCCATGGTTGATATTAATCTAGTTATATGCTCTTTGTAACTAATCAAATATATTAATTTTTTCTTGATAATTAGACTTGCAGAACAAAGAACATGGTTGAGAATCATTTAATGGCTATAGAAATTCACAAGTACTGAGAATTGTTTTTTCTTTTGTTAGAAAATTATATATTATAGAGAAATGGAACACAAAATATTGCAGAAACACAAACACAGAAAATGCATAAAACAAGAGAGACAAAAATATACGTGGTTGACCCAATTTGGGCCACGTCCATGGAGAAACAATCATTTCTTCCTTTATATTATCCATCAAAATGAAGAGATACAACCTACAGAAAATCCATTGTAATTTCGTCTTCTCTCACACAATCTCCTCTCTCTTTCTCGCTTAGAATACAGATATACATAGCCGCAATAAAATTTCCTCATATTTAGAGAGGGGTTTCCTTCTATGGAAAAAAAACCTAAATTAAAGATAACTTCTATTATTAGATCATCCACCTAATGAATGGCTCAGATTGACTACGAAATTACAATATTTTACAAGGAAATTTTACATCTATTTTTAGCTTCGGTGGCGTTGCTCCCAAACCCCTGCCGGGGGGAGGGGGGGGGGGCTCATAAAATCATCGTCACCCCCCTTGGACCCCCCTAAAAGCAATCAAATGGGTAGTGTTTCCACCTTGTTACAAACTAGGGTCCAACGTGGTGATACCTATGAATAAAGAAGATAATCAGGCTCACACCCAACAATCACCCACTTGGAGACTGTTTATAGCAACTCCATCGTTGCTTCATTTATTGGACAATTCTTCCACTTTGGACCTGGTTTTTTCTCATCTTCATCATCATACTTGAAGACCAATTGAAACTGAGCAAAATATCGGTTTCTCACTCATTACAAATTTTGTTAACATATCTACAGGATTTTGTCTAGTATGTATCTTTTCTAGCTTAATCTATCCCTATTCCAACACTGACCATATGAAATGGTACTTGAGATGTATACATTTTGTCTTGGAATGAAATGCTGAGTTATTTGAAAGATGAATGGAACTTTGGCAGCCATTATATAAACTTCCCATCTCCTGCTTCTTACCCAATTCATCCATAAACCTTTGCAACCAAATCATTTCTTTACTAGCCTCTATAGCAACAATATACTCTGCTTCCATCATTGAAAGTGAAACAACAATTTGCATTTTTGAAACCCAACTAATAGATGTTCCACCTACATTAAATACATACCCTGTGGTGCTCCTCTTGTTATCTTTATCACCTGTTATATCTGCATCAACATATCCCTGTAGAGAAATGTTTGAACCACCAAAGCATAATGCTTGATTTGTAGTACCTCTCAAATACTTGAGAATCCATTTCACTACCATCCAATGTTATTTTCCTAGATTTTTCATGTACCTTTTTACAACTTCCACTGCATGTGCAATATCACGGTTTGTGCAGACCATTGCATACATTAATCTTCCAACTACTGATGCATATGGAACTTTAGACATATAATCCATCTCTTCCTAAGTCTTGGGACACATCTCCTTACTTAGTTTGAAATGGCTAGCCAAAGGTGTATTAATTGGTTTTGCATTCTGCATATTAAATCTTTCCAATACCTTTTGTATTTATGTACTTTAGAAATTTTTAATTTGCGATTTGATCTATCTTTTCTATCTTTTTGTGAGCTGGTTTCATAACAAGTTATTCTCATACCAAGGATTTGTTTTGCAGCACCCAAATCCTTCATTGCAAAAGAATTTGTCAATTTTCCTTTGAGCGCATTTATTTCCTACATGTTAGATGTTGCAGCAAGCATGTCATCTACATATAATAACAATATAATATAGCGTCCATCATTTTTCCTTTTGAGATAAACACAATAATCAGAGTGGCATCTAGTATAACCTTGTTCATACATAAACCTATCAAATTTTAGATACCACTACCTTGGAGCCTATTTTAAGCCATACAAACTCTTCTTCAACTTGCACACTAGTTTCTCCTTCCCTTTGACCTCATATATGTGTGGTTGTTTCATATAGATCTCTTCTCCAAATCCCCATGGAGAAAGGTCATCTTTACATTGAACTGCTCTAGATGCAAATATTCTATTGTTACTAGACTTAAAATATTTCTTATTGGAGTCATTTTAAAAACAGAAGAAAATATTTTATCAAAGTCTATACCTTTCTTCTGTGCAAACCTCTTCACCAAAAATCTAGCTTTATACCTTTTTCTACCTCCATATTCTTCCTTCAACTTGTAAACCCATTTCTTCTACAATATTGTTTTACCTACAGGCAACCTTACTAAGTCCCAAGTCTTGTTATGTACTAAGGATTCCATCTCTTCTTTCATGAATAGCTCCCACTTATTCCTAGTTTCTACCTTCATTGCTTCTTCATAACATTTTGGCTCACTAGAATCAGTTAACAATACATAATATAATGAAGGAGAGTATCATTCAGGGGGTTTACTTATCCTGGTAGATCTTCTAACACCACTTTCATGTGTTTGAGGTGCATGTTGTTGTTGTGGTTGTTGATCATTATGATTTTCAGACACCTTTACTTTTTATGTGATCTCGTCAAGCACTTTGTATTATTTATTTTCTTTTTCCTGCATTTAATCCTTATACAAGACCCTTTAATTTAGTATGAGATCTCTACTCCTAATGATTTTGTGATTGTCATAATCATAAAAGTGATAACCAAAATCATTAACACTATATCCAATAAAGGTTCGTTTCTTTGATTTTTCCTCAAGATTTATTCTATGTTCTTTATTAATGTGGACAAAGGCTTCGCAATTGAAAATCTTTAAAAATGAATAGTTTACGTTTTTACCCATCCATACCTCCTCTAGAATACCATCATCCAAGGAACTTGAAGGCCCTCTATTTATTATATAAACAATAGTGTCTACAGCATCTTCCCAAAATTGTAAAGGCAATCCTGCATGCAATCTCATACACCTTGCACACTCCATGATTGTCATGTTCATCCTTCCTAACGCATCATTTTCCCGTGGTGTTCTAGTAACTCTCTTCTCTCTACGATTTTTGTTCTCTAAACAGTACCTATCCAACAATTTGCTACAATATTCACCTCCATTGTCTGATATGAGACACTTCAAATTCTTTCCTATCTCATTCTCAACCAAAGCTTTCCATTTATTGAAAGTATCAAATACATCAGATTTATTTCGAATCTAATCAATATAGGTTTTTCTGGTTGCATCATCAATAAAAGTAACATAATAACAAGAGCCACCGAGAGATGATACATGAGCAGGCCCCATACATCTATATGCACAAGCTCTAATTTTTCGTTGTTATTTTATTTCCCAACTCTGAGGAATCTGACTCTCTTATGTTTTCCATAAACACAATTCTCACAGAAATCCAAATCAACATGCTTCAAACCTCGCAACAAATTTCTTGAGTGAAGAATCTGCATCCCCTTCTCACTCATGTGCTTGAGCCTATGATGCCACAATGCAGTATCTGCTCATGTGGAGGTTAAAGCATTAACATAATTAGAAATACCATTGCATAAATACAACGTAGCAACCTTTTCTCATTTGTCTATTACCAGGGCCCCTCTAGTGGCCTTCTAGGTTTTATCTGTAAAAGTAGTTACACAGCCTTCACCACCAAACTTCCCTATTGAAATTATATTTTTCTTTAGATCTGGAACATGCCTTACCTCCTTCAATAGCCATTGGTTTCCATTCTTTTGTTTTATGAAAACTTTACCCATTCTAATGATTTTACATGGTTTATCATCACCCAAACGAACCTGTCCAAAATCTCCTTGAACATAATCATGAAAATGTTTACTGTTAGGTGTGGCATGGAATGAGGCCCCCGAATCTACCACCCAGGCATCAATAATATTTTCTAATGAAAGAATCAAAGCATCTTGCAAAACATCACCTGTCACATTCACTTCATGATTGTTTTCTTACTGTGCATCTCCTTCTTTTCCCTTCTGACACTTACAGTCTTTCTTCAGGTGTCCTTTCGTCTCACATTTCTAGCACATTATCCTCGATATGGAATTGGATCTTCCTTTCCTTGGCTTACTGTGATATCATAAGCTCTTTCCTCTTTCCATATTGATTCCCCTAGTCTCTGTAGTCAAATCATTACCTAATGTCTCACCGAAGCTTTTATGTCGCACTTCCTCACTAAGGATTGCACCGACAACATCATCAAATTTTAAAATACTATGTCCAGAGAGAGAGTTACTAATGGCCATAACTAAACCATTCCAACTTTCTAGAAATGAGCACAGAAGTAATAGATCCCTAACTTCATCATCAAATTTTCCCCTATAGAACTTAACTGACAGGAAACCGTATTAAATGCATTTAAATGATTGGCAACAAATCCACCTTTTGACATCTTCTTATTAAATAAATGCTTCATAATAAATACCTTATTTGAGGCTGAGAGTTTTTCATATAGTTTGGCCAATGTTGTCATTAAACCCTCTGTTTTCTTTTCCTTTGAAATTTTGAATGCCACTGACACTGCCAAAAACAGTCATATTGTTCTAAGTGCTTTTTTTCGAGAATCTCTCATTCTATGTTTGTCATACTCGTCAGTTTATTTTTTTTTCTGCTCAATGGTAGGTACATATCTTTCTGATAAAAAAAAATATTCCATTTGCATCTTCCATAACTAGTAGTTTTGGCCATTAAATTTCTCGACCCTAAACCTACCATCTTATGCCATTTCTCCCACTCGAACCAGGAACCCTTCTCTCTTGTGAGTTTATCATCCAAATAGACTTTTGGCTTTGATACCAGTTGTTAGAAAATTACATATTATAGAGCAATGGAACACTTAAAATATTGTAGAAACACAGACACAGAAAATGCATAAAACAAGAGAGACACAAGTGGTTCACCCAATTTAGGCTACGTCCATGGAGAAATAGCCAGTCCTTCCTTTATATTATCCAGGAAAATGAAGAGATACAACCTACAAAAAATCCATTGTAATTTCATCTTCGCTCTCACACAATCTCCTCTCTTTTTCTTTCTCATAATGCACATATACATAATTGCAATACAATTCCCTCATATATAGCAAGGGGTTTCCTTCGAGGGAAAAAACCCTAAATTAAACATAACTTCTACCGTTAGATCATCTGCCTAATGAGCGACTCAAATTGACTACGAAATTACAATATTTCACAAGGAAACTTTACATCTATTTTTAGCTTCGGGGGTATTACCCCTGAACCCCTGCTGAGGGGGGCTCATAAAATCGTCGTTCCCCCCCATGGACCCCATAATGGAAATCACACAAGTAGCATTGCTGCCCGATTATGAACTGGGGTCCAATGTGACGATAGCTACGAATAAAAAAGATAATCAGGCTCCACACCCAACAACTTTCTCCTTAATTTTTGCAACCTAATTTGATTTAAACATACTTGAAAATGAAAAAACTATTTGTTAGTACTCCAAGTCTCACAAAATTTCTATAGACAACTATCTTTAATTGGTAATCTCAAAAATATAAAAAGTTCACAATCTCATATATTGGTCAGAAGAGGCCATCATCAAAGTGAATCAAATACCAAGAATGAATTATGTCTACTAAAACCTATAATAACATTGTTTCCCTAATAACAACTAAAAACTTTTATAGTCGATTGTTGAAATTTTGCAACCAATTATAAAACTTCAACAACAATTTGTTTTCTAATGAGGATCATTGCCATATCTTCCTTGGTTTTATGAGGAAAAATAAATAAAGTATCATTGATTATCAAAGGTAGACCAAATTAATTATTCACATACTTCCAAAACCTAGGGTTTCTTATCCAACTTAGGTCCTAAGCACATCAATGAAACCAACTATGTTTTGATGTATCATCTAAAAATTTTGTACAATTACAAGCTCACCTCTAATCCATTATTTCTAAAAATGCTAAAGATTTTCACACATGATATCTTGAATAGTTGGACAATACAAATAGTTGTCACTGTTATTCTTCCATTTATATGCTCTTTTCAACTTATTTGGAAGATCAATTTTATCCCAAGGATTAGACTTGTAGCACAAAGAACATGGTTAATACATATGATTTGACCTAGAACTAGTTAATACCAAAATTTAACAAAACAAAGTATTTATGCATTATATA
>APFE030061382.1:28014-52401 GCA_000404065.3 Pinus taeda | reverse complement strand
TATATCAATTTTTTTACCAGAATATAACAATTTTTTTAGTGTTAATACTAACACTTCCATTACAACAAGATATATTTCTAGTGCTAATACTGCGATTAAAACAAGATATCCCTAGAGGGATAGAAAATGAAAAATTTTTAATAATAATATGTATGTAGAAGATGGTCTTGAAACTAGTGAATTCATGAAAATATGTGGGACTATAGTGAAAATAATTGTATGTTATTTAGTTTTTACATCAATTTTTTTAAACCAAAATTTAACAAAAAAAGTTCTGGTGCTAACATTAGAACCACCATTACAAAAAGATATATTTCTAGTGCTGACACCACCATTATAATAAGATATCCCAAGAGAAACATAAAATGTAAAAAGTATGATAGTAATACTATGTAGAAGATGGTCTTGAAACTAGTAATTTCATGAATCCATAAGACTATAAGGTCATTGGCATCATCATAATCATTGCCATCATCTTCATTATCATCATCACCTCCATCATTTTCGTCGTTATTATCATCATTGCATAATTATCATAATAACCATTCATGCCATCATCATCATCATTATGGACAATATTGTCAATTATTCATAATTATAGGTGTCGTAAGAAATATCATCATCCCAAAAAATATGATGAGTTCTAGAAAAGGGTTATTTAGGACACATATGATATATATGCAAGAAACATAACAACTCTAGTTTTGAGAGATGATCGATGAATATCATCATCACCACCATTATCATCATCATTAATGTAATTTCTATCATCATTGTTGTCATCATCGTCATGGACATCATCATAATTGGCATCATCATCATCATTCATGTCCTTATTGTCTTTGATGATGACCTATATGACAATGATGTTAATGATGACTTGGATGATGACGGCAAAGATTACGATTATGATTATGACAATGAGAACATTTAAAAATTGGGAAAATTGACCAAGGTCATTAACATCGTCATCATCATAATCGTTGTCATCATCATCATCGTCATCATTGTCATTGTAACCACCATCATCCTTATCATAATTGCCATTATCATCATAATCACAATTCATGTTATCATCATCATCTTCATTATCATATTGACATGGTCATTAGTTTTTCATAATTGTCAATGTCATAAGAAATATCATCAATGCAAAAAATATGATGAGTGTTGGAAAAGGGATGCAAAAGCGAACACAAAAATGGGGGGAACAATAGACATAAAATTGGAAGAAAAGTGGATGCAACATAAGTAGATGCAAAACAAGACATAAAACCTAACACAAAAGTGGATGCAAAAGCATATGCAATAGTCAATGCAAACTTGGATGCAAAACAGGATGCAAATGCATATGAAAAAGTGGAAGAAAACATGGATGCAATAGTAGGCGTAAAACTTGGCATTAGTTGTGGTGAAATAAATGTGGATTCAACAATGGACACAAAAAATGATAAAAAAAATTTAAAGAAAAAAGGAGGCAAACTCAGATGCAAATAAGATGTAAAAAGGGATGTAAACATGAACACAAACATGGTTGCATGGACACAAAAATGAGATGAACAAGTGGATGCAACAGAAGTGCATGCAAAAGGAGATGCAAAACCTCATGTCAAAGTGTATGCAAGAGGGGAATAAAAATATACACAATATTCGATGCAAACTTTGACACAAAAGAGGATGCAAATGTGGATGAAAATGTAGGTATTAACTAAAGGCGCAAGATATGGCACAAATTGTGGTGCAACAAATGTGGATGTAACAACAAAAACAAAAAAAAGATGCAAAACAAGATGCAAAAAAGGATGTAAAAGTGGAAGCAAACTGTTGGGCAGTAAAAAGGGTCTTTTTAGCCTCTATTTACCCTACATTAATTATCAATCCAGGTACGATTTTTTATCTCAAAAGTGTACTCAGTCTGAGGCGGTCACTTGTTCAGGAGTAATGCTAGCAGTATAGTGCTTCACAAAAGAAAATAAATGCTGGAAACAAAATCTAAATGTAATGGCAAGAAAATTAAATGCTTCGCAACTAAATCAAGAAACTATAGCAATCATCAGTCAAGGATGCAGTAATGATAACTCTTTCCCCTGTAAATTGATGTAAATGAAAATCAATCACAGACAAGATCTCCAATCTAGGAACTAGACAGTAGTAGTCAATGTTCGCTACAGTTGTAGATCCTTCTATTCACACCAAAGCAAATACTTGAAATGAGAATTCAATTAACAGAAAAGGAACAATAACTAATCTATTGAAAAGATCAAACACCAAAGCTTAATCTACAGGAATGAATTAAGCAGCAATCTTAACCGAAAGGAATTGAACAGCAATCTTTGACTAATAAAGGGATTGAATAGCAATCTAAGAAAGGAACAACAAACCTAAGTAAGTCTACGAAATATTGAACAACAAACTTAATCAAATGTAAACACACAGTGACTATGGAATCAGTAATCTTATTCCAACATAATGAGTATTAACCACAGTTATAAAGGAACGGCAATTGTATTTGTAATGGAACAGTAATCGAATGAACAACAATCACAATTGTAAGTAAACCATGGCCAAATGAACAACAATGTCAATCTGCAAATGAACAACAATGTCAACCTGTAAATGAACAACAATGTCAACCTATAAATGAAAAAAAGTATCAATCTGTGAATGAACAACAATATCCGAATTAGCAGTGCAATACTATTTCAGAATGAACAGCGTAACATTTCCAGTTGCAAATAATAGTTTTTCTATTTCAATTAAAAATTCGGTATAACAGAGCAAGTCAATGAAATGTTAGGGAGCTGAAGATTACTGAATAAAGTTCAGATTACACCAACAAATTCTATAAATCAACAATAACCCACCCCTTGGGCTAGCAGCGTTGTCCCTTTTTATAATGGTCGGGTGAAGATATCAAAAATACAGATAGGTCTTGAGGTAGCGATCTCTCGGGATCAAAGGATCCTGAGGGATTCGCCATATCTTCAATCTTCAGTTATCTTTTCATCCTCTTGTGCTAATAACACATTTCTTTTTCCTTTTCCTGGTCTATGCGTTCAGATCTTGATTTTCTCGTCTGGATGCGGTTCCCTGTCAAAGGGACAACAATTGGGTTTTCTTTGTCTTTTCCTTCGGAATGGTGATTTTCCATTTTCTTCACTTTTTGCATAGAAAAAGACAATAATTAATCATTTTACATCAATCACAAATGCCCTTAATTCTATCATAATCCTTTAACATATGACCATCTTAGAATCTAAAGAAGTTATGATTTAAAGGAAATGATAAAGAAATAAGTGGTAATTACATGCCTTTTCCAATGCTCAACACACCCCCCTGCTTACCCTTTTTCATGCCCTCATGAAAACATTGTAATTGACATGCAAGGCAGTTAGGGAATAGGCTGGAGAAAGATTTTCACGTAATGGCCTAAAACCATGATTTCTACCTAAGACTTCAAAAATATGCCCCGTCTGACCTTCAGGCAATTCATATAAGGCTCTATACCCTAGTGCAGGATACCAGATGATTGGACTTCGAAACCTACAGCCTAACCAAGACGGGCCTTCTCCCAAGATGAGGTCACCATAGGTAACCAAGCGATCAACAGTTAGCTTAAATTTTTTGTAATTGAATGGCTCTCTATTTTGGATATTCCAATTGGAAGTCTGGTATTGGAATTTTGCTGTTGATATGGCAAGGTCTTTGATGGCTAGGAAGTATTCTACCCCTTGTTGGACAACTGTTGTGTGAATAGGTCCCAACGTCTGGATCACACCCTTAAGATTCTATGCTTATTCCACAGTTGCAATGGGTTTCTAGGTTCACCCCTTACCCACAAATCTAACCCATTCTCCTGTCTCTAGAAGGTATTGCAGGCTTTAAGCCACTTTATCTGGTTAACAGCAAAAGAGATGAATGCCTAAAGCTGAATATCACCCATAAAAGGGCTAGGGTTCTTTTCCTTTTCTCCGTCCAACACAAGATTATGCAAATAGAACTCACATAACAATCGTTGGACTTTCAGCCCATAACGCTTACAACAGTTTATGAAATCATCAATAGTTTTTATCTCTATAGGCACCCCTGCCTTGACAGCCTTAATTTTCAATTGTAAATATCTTTCCATCAAAAACAAAGTATAGTTTTTGGCAGGTGCCCTACATGCTAGAACATCAGTATATAGAGAACATAAAGTATCCATTTGATTCATAATTGTGTCTAGTCTATTGGTTACCTTTTTAACTTTTTCCTCTGCCCTTCGCCATCTATCGAAGGCCTCGCTCTCCGATGCATTGATGTTATTTACCTGTTGCTGTAACTTCTGATATTTCTCCTGAGGAATAGTTTCCTCTGTGAGCTTTTCTATCATTTGTTGAGCCTGTGCCAGATCTTTTTGAAGTTTCACTATCCTTGGGTCATTATCCATCATGACATTTTTTGGCTGGAGATCTACTTGGATCTCCTTATTACGACATCTGGTTTTTATAGTATTTGTTTCCTTCTCATGAACTGTCTGTTTGGTTGTGATGCTAGAGGACAATGCCTCTGTTTGGACGTCCTTATGACAGACTGGTGTGCTTTCTGTTTGGGCTTCTGCATTTGTAACAGCCATATGTTGCTCCTTACGGTCCTGAATAATAACAGGTTTGGTTTGAGTTCTTTTTGGTTTTCTTTTTTAAAGGGTTTCACCTAGGTGGCTGCATGCTTTGCTCCGGGGGTTCTTTTTGAGCTTTTCCCCATTTTTAGGACCGTTATTTGTTGTCGAAGTTGTTTAATTACATTTAGCAATCTCTGCTATTTCTTTCGCAACTTTTTGATTTCATTTGTTTCTTTTGAAGGAACAATTGTTTCTTTTCTTGGGCCTGAGCCTTGTTCTTCAAGGATTGTACCCTTGCCTTGGCCAATTTCCATGTTTCCTACTTGGAGCACTTCTTCAGTGTTCTCGTCCTGCTGATTAGGTTTTTCAGGGGTGGAAACCCTGGGTTGATCTGCTGTCTCTCGGGCAGCTTCTTCTTCTACTTCTTCTTCATCAAGCATTTCTTCTGGTGTACTCTGACTGTGAGCAGAGTGTTCCAGAGATTGTCCTTCGTCTTCCTCCTCATCACCCATCTCTCTAGATGTATTCTTATCATGAGAAAAGTGTTCCTGGGATTGTCCTACTTCTTCTTCCTCATCACACATCTCCTTAGATGCACTCTTATCATGAGCAAAGTGTTCCTGTGGCCTTTCTTCAATATCAGGGTTGAGTGGGCTATGGGGTTGGACATATTTGCCCATATTGGCCAAAATGTGGGCCAATTTGTCTTCTTGCAGAGGGTTTTGCAATGGGATTTCACTGGGTTGCTCTGCTTCCTCCCCTTCTTCCTGACCGGATTTCTTAGTTTCCTCTTCCAGTTCCTCTTCTTCATTTTCTTTTAATTCCTCTTCATTTCCCCTCCTTCAAGTTGTGGGGGTTGCTCGTCCTTTGAGTCATGTATTTCTATAGGCTAGCTACTGTTTCCTTGGGAATTTCCCAGCATTCCTCTGCTTCTTCCCAATCTGTTATATTGTCTTTGTTTCTGAGGTCTAATTGATGTGCTAGCAATGTTTTTTCGTTTTGGGGCTGGTAAAGCCAATCCCCCATCTATTGAGAAAATCAATTCTTCGCAACTACTCTGCTGTTGGGTGAGACTGTAACTAACTAAGCCGAATTAAACCGTGATGACATACTACTGATTCTACATTATGAGATTTTCTTATACTTCGGGCAACATCATGCAATAAAAATTTAAGTACGCGGGCAACTTCATAGCACATTTTTGTTTTAATACAGCTAACAGTTTGAGATGGTGTGGTCTTACCACATCTTTTATGCCATCGCAAGTGATGTAGCTTTGGACGATTCTAGCCAATTCTACCCAAGGCTCTCCCATGGTTGCCGACATGACTCCTTTTCCTTTGACAATAAGGTTTTGTCCTTCATCCTGAAAGATGGTTATAGCGTCTTGCAGTCTCATCTTTTTCAAGGTCCATACTGGTCCAACGGCTGGCAGTCCCGAAACTTCAGCAATTATCGCATCTGTTACTGCTATTTGTCTCCCCCTCACCATGGAATGATCTTCCTGTAGATTCTGCAAAATTTCAATGGCCACCATCTCGTTAGACTGTTGTAGATGGTTAAGGTAGGAAATCCATCCTGACCTTGCTAAGATTTCGTGTGCAGCGTCAGAGACCATTAACACCTGTGGTTCGCTGCGAATTGATCTACCTCCCATTTTGTTCAAGCTTAGCACACTATTAAAAAAACACAGAGATGACGATGGAACAACAAGTTGTTCAAACTTTAGTTCACTATTAAAAAAAGCACAGAGATGACAATGGAACAACAAGTTGTTCAAACTTTAGCTCACTGTTAATTTTTACGGAGCCAAAACACAGAAATGGCAGTGGAACAACAAACCATGCATATTGGGAAATACAATACCATTAAACTTGCTATTCCCGAGTTTTAATGGAGTCATAATACCTCCAAATAATGAGTTGACACATATGCCAGTGAATTATGGAGATCACCTGCACCCCTATGAAATGTGATAGGTCGTCCTCGGCTGTCAAATGAAGGAGTAGCATGTTGAACTACAGTCGTATAGGAAAAAAAAAGGAATGGCGTATAGATCCATAACATGTTTAAAATATGACCGGATTACTAAAATCGAGGCTGATGATGGAAATCGCGAATAAATATGGAAATGTCATGATATGATGCGAAAAATAGAGGATAGGACAACTTGACGTAAGTAAAAGTTCTTATGTGGTCATTATCCACTTTAACCATTATGATTGATTTATAAATATTTTTCATGTATAAAAGGTTCGAAAGGGTTATATAACATAATCTCATTTGAAATCAATATAAAGATATAAGAAGAAGGGTTTATAATGACTATTGGTGTATAAAAAATATGACTTCAATACCATCAGCAGAGCTCTGTTGCCCACAGGTGTCCATAACCTTGACAGAGTTTCTTATTTCACCCTTGGAACCATAATCCTCTGTGTATGCCTAGGAAAGTGTTGTGCAATGTCCGAATGGAGGCCATTTTGCTAGCTTGGTAACCATATGAATCACAATGCCATTCACCATGAAGGAGTGAAAGGTCGGAAGACCGGCTTGTGATGAGACCTCCTGTTCCAAGGACTTTTTATTTTTCTGATGTGCCTCTTGGATCATATCCCTAGTGTGGTGGCCATAGTGGAAGTGTCACTTCACTTTCTTCCTTATGATCATGGTAGGCTGCCTCTTGATGAGACCCCCTATCCTTCATCTGACAAATCATGTTAGTAATCATATAGATATGTATTTTTTCTTTTTTGTTCTTTTATTTTATATAGCACTTTCCTATTATATGCAGAGGGTGGCTCAACACTCCTTAAGAGTAGGGATGGTGGAAGAAGTTTGAACATCTAAATAGAGTAAAATATGCCATTATTCTTATTCAATAATAATGATTAAAGAGAATTATGAGGATTTAGAATGAACCATCATGATAAAAATAATCAATCAAATTAGTGTTAGTGAAAATAAAGATAGCAAAGTGATATAAATAGTTGTGTCCTTTCCTATTTTCTCTTATCTAGCCAAAGCAAATTTCTCTAAAGATAATGATTTTTGTTTAGTTTGCTGATTTCAGTATCCTCTAGTTTTTGTATTCTTGCATAAATGTATAGTTGTGCCTTAAATGACCATCATTCACAAAAATCCTCTAAATGATCAAACACACACACACACACAAAAGAAAAAAAATGTACTCAAAAAGTGTTGTTCTTTAGATGGAACAACTATTGTTCCTTAAGAGGGATAGCAAAAGAACATCTGCATCCAAAAAATGTGGTTCCTTTAAGAGGAACAACAAGCAAAAGAAAAAAACATACTTGAAACTATTGTTCCTTAAGTGGAACAACAGTTGTTCCTTAATCAAAACAACAAATAAAGCAAGCGCGAAACAAAATACCGCTTCCTTTAGCGGAACATCCTAAGATCATTCAAAATCGAAACTGTTGTTCCTTTGAAAGGAACGACAGAAAGGAAAAAATGCGAGGGTTGTTCCTTTAAAAGGAACAGAAAAACAATATGGTGAAAGTGTTGTTCCTTCAGAAAGGAACGGAAAACATACGGAGATGTTGTTCCTTCAGAAAGGAACAACAAAAACAAAAGTGTTGTTCCTTCACGAAGGAATAGCAAAAAACGAAAGTGTTGTTCCTTCGAAAAGGAACAGCAAAAATGTGAAAGTGTTGTTCCTTCGGAAAGGAACAACAAAATGAAATTATTGTTCCTTCAGAAAGGAACAGCAAAAAACGAAAGTGTTGTTCCTTTGGAAAGGAACAACAAAAACGCAAAAGTGTTGTTCCTTCGGAAAGGAACAACAAAAAACGAAAGTGTTGTTCCTTCGGAAAGGAACAACAAAAAACAAAAGTGTTGTTCCTTCGGAAAGGAATAGAAAAAATGCAAAAGTGTTGTTCCTTTGGAAAAGCACAGCAAAAAGGCAGAAATGTTGTTCCTTCGGAAAGGAATAGCAAAATGCAAAAGTATTGTTCCTTTGAAAAGGAACAGCAAAAAGGCAGAAATGTTTTTCCTTTGGAAAGGAACAACAAATTGTAAAAGAAATGCAAAAATGCAAAAATCTGTACATAAAGTAATTTATACAAGCATAAAAGAAAAAACTTACGTACAAAATTTAAGAACAATGAAATTACTTAGTGAATCAATGCCGAGGAAGGATTATTTCCCTTGGCAAGAATCTGCATATCGGAATATTCCCGGAGTTGCTGGTAGAAGGATTCCCAAGTAAGCAGTTTATGGTACAGTTGCAGTCGTGGCCCTTTGTTTTAAAGGTATGTCTAGATCCATCAATAGTAGTCAAAGTAATGGTGCCATTGTCATGCACTTTCTGGATTTCATACAGTCCAAGCCAGCGCGTTTGAAGTTTTCCTGGAAAATCCTGAAACCTGGAATCGTATAGGAGTGCCCAATCTCCTTCGTGGAAGATTTTCTTTTTGATCACGGCATCGTGCCATTTTGCTCTCCGATGTTGGATTAATGCAGTGCATTGAAGAGCCAAGAGCCTAATTTCATCTAGTTCATTAATTTGTTGTAGTCTATTAGTCTAGGCCTCACTTAAATTCAGACCGACCTCCTGTGCTGTTCTTAACGTTTGTATTTCGAACTCTATTGGAAAGATGGGTTCCTTTCCAAATACTAGCTGATATGGTGAATAACCGGTGGTGTTTCTCCACGTTGTTCGATATGCCCACAAGGCCTCTGGCAATATTAAAGCCCAATCACGCCTGTGTGATGTAATGCTTTTTTTCAATATTGCCTCTATCACTTTATTCATGCTTTCTACTTGGCAATTTGCCTGTGTGTGATACGGAGTGGTAATTTTGTGTTGAAAGTGGTAATTTTTTAATGTTGCAGCGATTTTATTACCTACAAACTGTGGTCCTCCGTCCGTGATTATTTCGCTTGGGAGGCCATATTGCACAAATATTTGGAACATGAAATGAATCACAGAGTCCTTTGTAGCTCTTGGAAGTGCCTCTGCTTCAACCCATTTGGTAACATACTCTGTTGCTACTAGAATGTATGTTTTCTGATTTGATGATGGGTTGATCAGACCAATAAAATCTAGTGCCCAATGCTCAAATGGTTCAATTACTAACTGTGTATTTAAAGGCATTTTGTCGAACTGCCCAAGACGTCCCGCTCTTTGGAAACTGTCATGGGCTTGAACAAATTTCTTAGCATCTTTAAATATTATGGGCCAGTAATATCCTGTTTGTAGAACTTTGTGACCAGTCCTTCAATCTGTGAAATGTCCGCCACACGGTCCGTCATGACAAGCTTTTAGAATGTCAAGTATTTTGTCTTCATGGACACATCTTTTGATGTGCATATCTGCCCTTATATGAAATAGGTAGCCCCCAATCCAAGAAAATCGGGTACTATGTTGCACAATCTATTTTCGTTCATTGGGGGTCAGATGCTTTGGTAATTTTCCTACTGCTAAATAATTTGCAACATCAGCATACCAGGGTGTCTTGACAATAACAACAAATAAATGTTCATCTGGGAATTGATCTTCGACTGCTGTTGTATCCACTGGCTTCGGCATTCGTGAGAGAAAATCAGCTACAAGATTCTCTTTCCCAGGTCGATCTTTTATTGTGATGTCAAATTCCTGCAATAAGATCAACCATCTTGTTACTCTACCATTTGTAATAGGTTTATTTGCTAAATATTTTATGGCAGAGTGATTTGTATATAAAACAATAGGATATCTAGTGATATAGTGCCTAAATTTATTTATAGCATGTATTACAGCTAAAAATTCTTTTTCAGTAGCAGTATAGTTTAGCTCAGTAGGAGACAAATTCTTGTTGATATCATAGATTGCATATGGTTTTTTGTCTTCTTCCTGCCCAAGGACTGCTCCAATAGCTGTGTCTAAAGCATCTAATGGAATTTGAAATGGCAGGTCCCAATTTAGGCCTTTGAGCACTGGAGCTGTTGACACAAGCTTTTTTAGATCCTCAAAAGGATGGTCGCATTTTTAAGTCCAAACAAAATCAACATTCCCTGTTAGTGCGTATAGAGGTGCAGCTATTTGAGAAAATTTTTCTATGAACCTCCTATAATAACCAGAAAATCCTAGAAAACTGCATACCTCTGTTTGTGTGGTAGGAGTAGGTATTAACAAAATTATTTGAATTTTGGCTGCATCTACCTGTATTCCAGCCACTAAGATATAATGACCTAGGATGAGCCCTTCAGTCATCATCATATAGAACTTTTCATGGCTCAAGCAAAGCCTGGTGGCGATACATCGTTGCAGCACCTTTTCCAATGTGTCTAGTGCTGTCCCAAAATCATCTCCGTATGGTGTGAAATCATCCATATATACTTCGAACCCTTCATTTATTAAATCTAAAAAGATGATGGGGATGGCCCTCTGAAATTTGGCAGGGGCATTGCATAAGCCAAAGGATAGGAATATGTAGGCAAATGTTCCCCACGAAAAGGTAAAAGTAGTTTTGTCCTGGTCTTCAGGGGCAATTTGAATCTGATTGTATCCATTGAAGTCATCCAAAAAACAAAATAATTTCTTTCCTACTAATGTGTCTAATACCTGATCAATGAATGGAAGGGGAAAGTGGTCTTTCTATGTTGCTTTTTTTAATTCTCTATAATCTACAAAAATCCTCCACTTTCGATTCTTCTTTGGCACCACTACTAGTGGAGAGACCCACTTGCTATCGGAGATTGGATAAATAAAGTTTACATCCAAAAGTTTTTGTAATTCAGCTTTTACAATATCTTTTAGGTGAGGGTTAAGTCTCTGTTGGGGTTGGCGAATGGGTCTCACATCTTTTTCTGTATAAATATGGTATGTACACAGTTGGGGATCAATTCCCTTCATGTTCGGATAATCCCATGCAAAATCTTCCTTATATTTTCTCAGTAGTTGGACGAGCTTTTCTTCTTGTTCAAGAGTTAGGTTATTGTTGATGTTCAAGGTTTTTCCAGGCTCAATCTCTATAATTTTGCTGTTTGAAACAGAGGTAGTGGGTATTGTTTGATCATGAGTGTCTTTGAGAGTATCTTCTTCTAGTTCATTGTCAAATGTTTCCTTTATCATGTGACATTGTACATGGGATCTGGATTCGGATTGGTTAATGAACTTGTTAATAACATCATCCTCTGTTTGATCTTTGAAATCGAGGGCATCTTTTATGGTTAATGGGGATCTAATGTTTTCTGTAAGGTAGGATACAGGATGTTTGTTATTTTTTATTATTGTCACGCTTGGCTAGGCTGGAGGGTATAGAGCTAGATTCTTGATGTTACTCCCTCTAGTTATGGTCATACTGCCTTGTTGGCAGCTAATTTAAGCATCAGCAGTTGCAAGCCAAGGTCTACCTAATATTAACAGGTGTCTATCAAGTCGGTTTTTGGGGTTGATTATTAGAAATTTGGCAGGATATTCCCAGGAATCTACGAATACCATTACATCATGAAGTGTGCCTTCTAGCCTAACTACTGATCCGTCAGCTAGTTCTAATAAGGTGGATGTCGTTTCCACTGATGTAATGCCTATTTTTTGACAAGTGGTTGTTGTTAAAATATTAATTGCAGCCCCTAAATCAACTACGGCATTTGAAAAGGTTTGTCCATTGATTTGCACTGTCACTATTGGATTTCCTGGGTCTTCATATTTGACAGGTGATTCTCTTCCTAATAACAGATCAAATAGGGTGCCAACTACTTAGACTGTTGGGTTATTTGTTATTCTCCTCCTTGGTATTTTTATACATAATTCTTTGATGGTTTTTGCATATATTGGGATATCTTGGATCACTTGGAGGAGTGGGATTTTTATATACAAATTTTTTATTTCTCCTAGAATATCAAAGTCAGGATGTTCTATAGGGCACGGTATGATTAATCGTTCTGGGAATGGGGGAGAAGATGTGGTTGCTTGGTCATGAGTCTGTTGTCTGACCACATCTTATTCTTGTAATGGTTGTTCTGCGGATAACTGATTTTCAACTTGAGCATGTTTATCTCCCTCGGTTTTTATAATGCGCCCAGACCTTAATTGAAGGTCGTTGCACTCCCTTAGATCGGTTTCTAGTTCTAGTGTTTCAATTATTTGAACAGATTGAACTGATCTATTATTTAGGTTCGGGTTGGGTTGGGCTGGGAGTTGCGGTCTTAAGTTAGACTGGGGATTTTGTTGTAGTACGTATGGCACTGACAGTGTAGGTTGAGGGAGTGGAAAGGTTCCAGCTGGCTGATTCATTGGTCTCTGCCAGTTTTTCTGCTAGGCTTGACTCTACGAAGTGGGAGGGGACCATTGTGTTGGATATGCATTGTTTGTCCAATATGGTGGAGAGTAGGGAAAATTTGGCCAATTAGATTGGCTTGTTTGATTCGGCCATGGTGATGAGGGAAATGGTTGTTGTGACTAGTTTGAAAAGGGAGGTTGATTTTTCCACATTGTATTATATCGCTGAGCATGATATTGCGGAGGCTGGAAAGAAGAAGATGGATCGGAGGACATACCTGATTGTCGCGGCTGCCATTGACGACGTTGATTATGTAGGTACATCGGTTTTGATTCTTCTTCCGCTTCTTTGTATACTGCCTTCAAACCAGGAAGTGAGGGGAAATCTTCTGTGGAGTGATCTTTTGTATAGATAGCGCAGACTTGAACTGCATCTAGTGGGCACTCCTTGTGGCTATGTTTTTTTCTGCATCTGGGGCAGAATATTGCCAGGTTTTGCTCTACTTCTGCTTGTTTTTGTTTAGCTTGCATAATATCGAGTTGCGTTCTCAGAGTCCCTAATATATCAGTTTTGAAATTCTCTAGTAAATTTCCGATTTCTGTGCGGGTTACTCCTTCACCAGAGATCTTGTTGTCCCTTGTGAACCTGTCACGTTCCACTGGTTTTAGCTTTGTGCTGCCTTGTGAACTCCTGATACATAAATAAATGATGTTAGCAAAATATTCTTGATAGATGTCACCCTTTCCCATATTATTTAGTGTTTCAACCCATTTTTCCTTCATTCCTTTAATTAATGTCGTTTTTAATACATTGTCAGGTAAAGGCAATGATGCATAAGGTGATCTCTGAAGATTATACTGAAAGCGTTCAACATATTCTTCTAGTGTCTCATTAGGTTTGGCTACCATCTAAAATATTTCATCCTTTAACTCTCTAGACCTACAATAATCTTGATATTTCTTTATGAAAGAACCTTTCATCTAATCCTAGTCATTTATGACATCTCCACCAAACCCCATAAACCATCGTAAAGCAGCCCCTTTTAATGTAGAGGGAAATAATTTCAGCTTTTTGGGATCGGTGGTATAATCGTATCCCCTATCCCCTACATAGCACATCAAATTCAAACAAAAATGCATCTAGATCTTCTGATGTTAGGCAATGGAATGTAGGGGTATGCTGGAGAGGAATGGCCTCCATAGGTGCAGTAACTGCAGTATCTACAATGGGATATTGCAGTGTGGAGGTTTGGGGGGTTTGCTGATTCTAGGCCATTTGGTCAAATATGTGCCAATATCCTTTTGGGATTTCTAGGAGGGTATTCCTAGGCTGGCTAGAAGGAGCAGGAATGGCCTTAACGTCACTTCCTTTGTCCGGGATGATGAGAGTTCTTTGTTGAACTAATGTCTAGGGGAATTCAAGTTCTTTAACTTTGTTTTGGATAATTTTGATAACACTTCCCTTATCTGGGTTGCTTAATGGTTGAACTATTCCAAGAGGAGATCTTGGTTCTCGGTTTCCCCTGTTTCTCCTCCTCCTTCGTAGAGGTTACTAAGGTTCCCTTCTTGTAACAATTTTTGGCTAGAATTCTCAATTTCTTGAAAATCTTGCTTCTCTGTTTGGTTGTGCACCTTAGCAAAGGCTACAGATGGTGATTCTATGGCCTGAAGGGAACTAGTAGGTTGTCTAGAAGCAACTTTTCTAGGCCCTACCGAAGGCTGAGATTCTGCTTGTTTAAGGATTTCGTCTATAAAGGTCGATCGGCCAAGGGTCACCAGCCCCTTAGCTTTATCAGGCTTGGGTAGGGGTTTAAGATTCTTTTCAGGATTTTATGCTTAGTCATGCACACAAATCAAGTACTTGTTTCTACCCAAAATAACAACAAATCTGCAGGAAAGCAGGCGAGGAGCAGGGCTGTTACATGCTCCGTACGCAAGTTCTTACCTTTCGTTTTTAAAACCCAACTCTCTCCTAGCAGGTACTTACACTACTCTCTATTCAAAAGAAACAAATGGCTACACTCTCCCCAGCAACGGCGCCAAAATGTTGGGCAATAAAAAGGGTCTTTTTAACCTCTATTTACCCTACATTAATTATCAATCCAGGTACGATTTTTTATCTCAAGAGTGTACTCAGTCTGAGGCGATCACTTGTTCAGGAGTAATGCTAGCAGTATAGTGCTTCACAAAAGTAAATAAATGTTGGAAACAAACTCTAAATGTAATGGCAAGAAACTTAAATGCTTCACAACTAAATCAAGAAACTACAACAAATCAATCAAGGATGCAGTAATGATAACTCTTTCCCCTGTAAATTGATGTAAATGAAAATCAATCACAGACAAGATCTCCAATATGGGAACTAGACAACAGTAGTCAATGTTCACTATAGTTGTAGATCCTTCTATTCACACCAAAGAAAATACTTGAAATGACAATTCAATTAACAGAAAAGGAACAACAACTAATCTATTGAAAAGATCGAACATCAAAGCTTAATCTACAGGAATGAATTAAGTAGCAATCTTAACCAAAAGGAATTGAATAGCAATCTTTGACTAATAAAGGGATTGAACAACAATCTAAGAAAGGAACAAAAAAACTAATTCTACGAAATATTGAACATCAAACTTAGTCAAATGTAAACATATAGCGACTATGGAATCAATAATCTTATTCTAACATAATGAGTATTAACCATAGTTATAAAGGAACGGCAATTGCAGTTGTAATGGAACAATAATCGAATGAACAACAATCACAATTATAAGTAAACCGTGGCCAAATGAACAGCAATGTCAATCTGCAAATGAACAACAATGTCAACCTATAAATGAACAGTAATATCCGAATTAGATAGTGCGATACTATTTTAGAATGAACAGCATAACATTTCCAGTTGCAAATAATAATCTTGTTGTTTCAATTACAAATTCAGTATAACAGAGCAAGTCAATGAAATGTTAAGTAACAGAAGATTACTGAATAAAGCAAATTTAAAGGAATGCAAAGGAAATCAAACCACACACAACTGAAATTGGAAATTAATGATACAGAAAGCAAGTGATCCACTAGGGTTGGGCCCTTAGCCACCAGGGAAGCACTGCTGTGGTTACTCCAGGATCAGACAACGGAACAACAATGAAGTTATGTATTAATCATAGAAGCAAAGTTACAACTATCGCTCTTTAAGGAGAGTCGATGATCAAAGTTCACATTACAACAACAAATTCTATAAATCAACAATAATTCACCCCTTGGGCTAGCACCGTCATCCCTTTTTATAATGGCCAAGAAGAGATATAAAAAATATGGATAGGTCTTGAGGTAGCGATCCCTCAAGATCAAAGGATCCTGAGGGATTTTCCATATCTTCAATCTTCAATTATCTTTTCATCCTCTTGCGCTGATACCACGTTTCTTTTTCTTTTTCCTAGTCCATGCATTCCGATCTTGATTTCCTCGTCTGGATGTGGTTCCCTGTCAAAGGAACAACAGTTGGTTTTGCTTTGTCTTTTCCTTCGGAATAGTGATTTTCCATTTTCTTCACTTTCTGCATAGAAAAAGACAATAATTAATCATTTTACATCAATCACAAATCCCCTTAATTCTATCATAATCCTTTAACATATGACCATCTTAGAATGTAAAGAAGTTATGATTTAAAGGAAAAGATAAAGAAATAAGTGGTAATTACATACCTTTCCAATGCTCAACACAAACATGGATGCAACAAGTGAAAAAACTTTGGATGCAAAAAATGGATGAACTGGAAGTAGATGTAACATTAGATACAAAATTAGATATAAAACCCAATGCATAAACCCAACACAAAAGTGGATGCAAAAAGAGATGAAATATTTGATGCAAATATTGGATGCAAAAGAGGATGCAAACATGGCTGCAAAATTGGAAGAAAAAATGGGTACAACAATAAGTGTTAAACATAGTGCAAATTGTGGCACAACAAAAGTGGATGTAATGATAGATGCAAAAAAATAAGCAAACTTTGATGCAAACGAATAAGAAAAAGTGGATGTAAACATTGGTGCAATAGTGGATGAAAAAGTAAATGTAATAGAAGTTGATGTGAAAGTAGATGCAAAATGAGACACAAAACTTGATGCAAATCCTGATGCAAAAGTGGATACAAAAATGGATGCAAAAATAGATGTAAAAGTCGATGAAAACCTAGACACAAATGAGGATGCAAAGGTGGATGCAAAATTAGAAGCAAAAGTGGGTACAAATGGAGGTGCCAAACTAGGCACAAATTGTTGGCACAACAAAATTGGATGCAATAGTGGACACAATAATAGATGCAAAAGAGGATGTAAATATGGATGCAAAATTGGATGCAACAAAAGTATATGCAAAAGTAGATGCAAAACTAAACACAAACCTCGACATAAAACTTGGCACAAAGAGGATACAAAAAATGATTTTAAAAAGGATGCAAAAGAAGATGCAAAAGTTGATGCAAGTGTGGGTGAAAAGATTGGATGCAATAGAGGATGCAAAAGTACATGAAATAAAATTAGGTTCCAAACTTGATGCAAAACCTAGAACAAAACCTAGTGCAAAGGATGGCATAAAACCTGGTGCCAAACTTATTGCAATACCTAGTGATAAACTTGGTGAAAATTTTGCGTCAAGTTTTACATTTGATAAATGGATGAAAATAACACAAAAAATGGGCTCTAGATGCAAAAAAAGGAATAAAAAATGGGTGTTAATCACAAGGTAAATGGTAAATAGCTAATCATATTTTTATAGCTATGACAATATGGTATTTAATAATCATATTTTCATAGCTATTTACCATAGTTTGTAAATGCATGAAAAATGGTCCACAATATCTTGAAGGTTTATGCCTTATGTGGGCGAAATGTGGCTTTCCAGCAAGTGGTGGCTTGCTGATTCAGGGAGTGGTGGATTCCTTCCAATGTTGGCTAGAAAAACAATTGAAGGTTGTGTCCTTTAGTAGGTTGGGTCCTGTAGTAGGTGGTGGTTTGCATAATTGAGGAAATGGTAGCTTTTGTCAATGGGTGCTTTCTCATTTTCATTGCAAGTTTGGGCTTTCATACTGGTGGTGGCTAGTGATTCATGTTCAAAGAAGAAGATTGATTAATAATAAGAAGAAGACCAAAAATTGTAGGGTGTTTTTTTATCCCATAAGGGTTTCCATCAAAATCTTGGTATTCATGTGTTTATGTGATGCTTTTATGTGCTTATGTTCTACATGTTGCTACTCTTATGATTCATATGTCTAATATTTGTTGCTCATATGACTTGTAGTGCATGAGTTAACTACTACCAATATATTAATGATTCAGTAATTTGCAAGGAATTGATAAAAAGTTTTAATTGGTGACTCACTGAGTGAAATATTGATTCATCCCCCTTCTCAATATTTCTAACAATTGGTATTAGTGGTGGTACTTCAAGACATATCTTAATCACTAGAAGGAAGATCTTGCGAAGTGGGTAGTCAAGATGAAGACTTATCAACCAATCCTCATCTATTCAATGGAAAAAAATTCACATTTTGGAAAATAACAATGAGATCTTATATCGGGTCTCTTGGAGATGATGTGTAGGAAGTAGTAGAAAAATGAGTTTAAATACCCTAGATCCACTCGAACCTATTGAGTAGGAAAGAAGAAATACAAAAATAATGCCAAATCAAATAATGTTACCCTGGGATTTCTTGTAGAATCAGAATTTGTAAAGGTAATGTAGTATGAAAACGAAAAAGAAATGTCAGACAAATTGATGAATAGCCATGAAGGGGATACAAAGGTAAAAAAATGCAAAGCTACAATCATATTAAATTTAATATGAAACTCTTAAGATGCATGAATATGAAAGTGTTTCCAATTTTTTCCTTAGAGTAAATGAAGTAGTAAATACTATGAAAGGTCTTGGTGATAAGTTTGAGGATTCTACGATTGTTTGGAAGATATTAAGATCACTAAACCCCAAATTCAATGACAAAGTTTTAGTAATTGGAGAAATGCAAGACTTGAACGAGTTATCCCAAGAAAGGATCCATCATCCATGGGATTCTAAAAGCCTAAAAAATGAGTACAAAAGGGGACCAATCTGAAGTTAGAGAAGATACTTTCAAGGTTATGAGAAAAGAAAAAAAGACAAGAACCAAAGAGCACCAACTATATATTAGATGATGAGGAGGCAAACTTCGTTAGAAAGCTGCAAAAGGGAACCAAAAGGTACAGAGTTAAGCTTCCATTTAATTTTTTTAATTGTGGAAGGATAAGCCACTTGGATGATAAATGTCCACACATAGATAATGTTTCCATAAGGAAGAGAAGGGAAAGAACATGACTGAGAAAAATGCCAAAAGAACTTTCACTAAGAAGAAAAGTTTTTATTCTCATTAAGATAGTGAATGATCATCCAATGTTGAGGTAGATGATGACTCTAACTTGAATTTTGATTACAAGCTTCTCATGGAGCTTAATGACCAAGTTCCTGGTGAATCAAATAACTATGAAACAAATGATTTGATAGATTCATTGAAATAATTGACAAGTTCAGAAATATAAACAGATGCCAAGATAAGGAATTCAAAGCGTAAAGAGAAAGTAAAGGTTCATCTATAAGAAGCTAAAAGATTTTGGCAGGTACTAATGAAGCAACTTCAAGAGAAATATTAGCACTGCAAGAAGTTAGAATAAAAAATTGCAACCCTAAGGAAAGATCTTGAGAAAATTAAGTCCCAGCTAAATTTGAATATCAAGTTTGTAAAGGGATTTGAAACACTGGAGAAAATTATTAATGATTGATGCTCTGCTTTAATTAAGATGGATCTTTGATACAATCCATCTCATAATCAAAACAACAAAGACTCAAATTTCATGGCTTCAATAGGAACATGCCCAAAATGTTATGTCAATGCCTTGAAGGGAATCAATGGTCAAAACAAAAAGACTCAACTAAAGTAGAATGAATCAAGCCACACAAACTTAAAAAAAGCAAGGAATCAACCGATCGGAGATGCAATCTTTGTACAATCAAGATCCAAGCTATCCAAAGAAATTATTTACTCCAAGGTACACATATTTCTTCTACGGAAACTACTTTGCTTGTCATAATTTTTTCCACAAAGTTATTCACTACGTACCATACAAAACCATGAAGACAAGAGAAGCAAGAGCCGAGTCTGATATGAATAATTCAATAAAGACTAGGAATTCCTTTAATAATTCATTTTCTCCACTTATGGATGAAATTCGTTGTTCTATATGCAATAATTTTGGACATGAAGCAAGCAAGTTCAAAATAAAATTGGTATCTTCTTATTAGCATGAAAGAAAGATAAATCCTCTAAAATTTTGGAAAAGGAAGACTTCCTCTTCATAAAAGTGTGGTTTAGCTTTATATGCTAGAGAGAGAGAAAACCTATGGTATGTTGACAATGACTTCTCGAGACACATGACAAGTGATAGAAAAAATTTGTTTCTTTTAATGAAGTCAAGAAACGAAATGTTTCCTTTGGTAATAATTCTCTTGCAAGCATAAAAGGTAAGGGATTTGTTGTCTTAAGAGGTAAAAAAAAGGCCCAAAATGTGTTCTTTTAGATGGCTTAAAGCATAATCTATTAAGTGTCATGTCGATGTGCATTCAACGACACGAGGTTATATTCAAGTCTAAGGGATGTGTGGTAAAAGAAATGGACATAGGAAAAACCATAATCAAACCAACCTGAACTTCAGATAATGTATATGTCTTAGAAGGTGATAGTGAACATTGCTATTTGCGAAAGAATAAAAACGTTTTCTATGACACAAGAGTCTAGGACATCTTAGCTTTAGTCAACTGGTTAAACTAATTAAGAAAGAAGGGAATATCTTTCATCTTATACTATCTTAAAATAGTATCTGAAAATCCTATCAATTCGGTAAACAGTCAAGGGTTCAATTCAAGGAAAAATAATATTCTTCAAAAATACCTCTTGAGCTTATCCATACAGACTTATATGGACTAATGAAGAAGAAGTCTCCTCGAGGTAAGAAATATTTTATGTTTTTAATTGATGACTACAATAGAATGTGTTGCGTTAGTTTGTTAAAATTTAAATATGAGGCCTTTGAGAAATTTAAGATATTCAAGACCTTTGTTGAAAATAAAATGGATAAAAAAAACAACTGCTTATGGTATGACAGGGGGTGAATTCATAGAATATGAATTCTTTGATTTTTTTTATTAGAATAGAATCAAAATACATTTTTCAATAGCCAAAACTCCTCAAAAAATGTGTTATTTGAAAGAATGATTAGAATTGTTCAAAAAATAGATCATTCAATGTTTGATGAATATTGAGTGTATCATACCTTTTGGGGAGAAGCACTGCAAACAACAGCCAACATACTCAATAAATCTCATGTGAGGATGAACAGTGACAAGACACCATATGAATTATGGTATGGAAGACCTACATCAGTAAAATATTTTAAGATCTTTGGGAGAAACTATTATATTAAAAGAAATGATGATAAGCTTAACAAATTTGAACCAAGGAAAAATGAAGGCATTCTTCTTGGGTAATCTTCCAAAGCAAGGGGTACAAACTCTATAATAAAATACTTCGTAAAATTGTTGAATGCATATATTTTACAATAGATGAAGGTTTTGTAGGTCCCAAAAGACAAATGAAATTTGATGAACTCAATAATGATGAACGTCCAGACAATGAAATCAAGGAGATTTTAGGGGAAGAAGAAGATGAAACATTAGAGAAAGAAGTCAGACAAGAAGATAATCCAGAAAAGGATCCATCTAGATATGTGCTAAAAAATCATCTTGAAAGCCAAATACTTGGAAATAAAGAGGCTAGTGTGAAAAATAGAAGGAAGTTGATTGGTTCATGTGGTCATATAAACACAGCTTTTTTGTCTACTATTGAACCATAAAATTTGAAACAATCAAGTCAAGATGAATGTTGGATTGAATCCATGCATGAAGAACTTAATCAAATAGAGAATAATCATATTTGGGATCTTGTTCCAGACCATAGAATAAAAATTTAATAGGAACCAAATGGATATTCAAGAACAATTTAAATGAAGATGGAAAAGTGATCAAGAATAAGGTACATCTTGTCTACAAAGGATGTGCTCAACATGAAGGGATGGATTTTTAAAAAATGTTTTCTCTAGTTGCGCTGCTCAAAGACATCATAATTTTCTTATCATTTTATAGCTTCTAAAAATATAGAGTATATTAAATGGATGTTAAGTAATATTTCTTGAATGGGGATTTATAAAATGAAGTCTACATTGAGCATCCTAAAGAATTTAGGATCCCATATGTTAACTCAAGAAAGCCTTGTATGGGTTAAAGCAAGCTCCCCATGCTTGGTACTACCAACTAGAAAAATATATTTAGAAACATGGTTTCAAGAAAGGATCAAATGATAACAACTTGTATATCAAAGTAGACATGGATAAACTCTTGGTGGTATTTTTATATGTTGATGATATCATATTTGATACCAATATTAACCCAATGAGTCAAGGGTTTGCAACATTCATGCATGAGGAATTTGAATATCCCTACTTATTGAACTAACCTTATTTCTTGGATTACAAGAACATCAAACAAATAATGGCATCTTTCTTTTTCAAACAAAGTATCTCAAGGATATCTTAAGGAAATTTGGGATGGAATACTATAAACCTATAATCACACCTATGGTAACATGTTGTAACCTCAGCAAAAACAATGAATCCCCATTGGTCAACCAACATGAATATCAATCTATGATTGAGAGATTCCTATATCTCACACAAACTAGACCAAACATTATGCATGCACTTGGCATACTGGGGAGCTTTCAAGCAAATCCTAAGGAGACTCATCTCAAAGAAGTCAAAAAAATATTCAAGTATCTACAAGGTGTTGAGAAACCAAGATGCTTATTATGATTATGATTGATTTCTCTTAACTTGATAACTACTTGTGAATGTTTGTTGGTTTATTATTAAATTTATGTTCTCTTCACAAATCAATTACCAAAATATACAAAACATGAAGATCACAAAGAGACAATGGATGCAAGAAATTAGGCTCCAAGCTAGGGCAAATCCGCACAAGGGGAAAACCCGACAAATCATCTTCTTATATAATTAGATCAAAGTGATATATGCAAGACATAATACCAATACCAAGACTTCAACAAAGACCCCAATTTATCCCTCCACCAATTCTCCTCAACAACTCAAATTTGACAAAATGCAACACTAGTCAAACCTCTAAAATAAGGTTAACTCGTAAAATTTCGGCCCCTAAAATTTCAGTCTTGTAGTACCTCAGAAAAAATTCACATATGTGAGTAGAACTAGTACATAAAACTCATATTCTCTCTCCTTTGAATTTCCTCTCTCTCTCTTTTGACTTTGGTAGCATTCTTGTGCAGAGATCGATGTGATGATATGTGTCAATGAATGACCTTCAACTGAGTCAAATTGCCTCTTATATATAGTTGTCCAGGAGGGTTGAATAGGTGGCTCTTGGAGGCCCAGGTTGAATTGTTCCCAAGGAGGGCCGACTTAGTCATGTGGTTGACATTTTGACTCTTTGGATCCAAATAAAATAATTTTTTTTCTTACAAGAAGTCCAAATGTGGTTTTGATTCAATTACATTTCTTTGACTCATAATAAGTTCTATTTTGACTCAATAAACCCTATAAGCATGAAGAACATGCTTTGACTAAAAATACAAAAATAATTATGAATATAATAAATAATTAAATTAATGATACATTTGTATTACATTATGAAGGCTAACACGAGTTACATTTCCAACGCTACCTCTTAACTAGGGAGGTATTGATAATGACACAACAAGATACTCTCAAATTGAAATATTCTTGTAAGAAAGGATTCAGATTGATAAGAATCATCATAACCAATATTATCAAAAATATAAAAGCCTTGACTAACAAGCTATATCTCTCCACTAGATCATAGCACAATGTTGGGAGACATAAATTTGGACACCATCACCTCTCTAGGCACATACCCATCCAGATGTTCAACAGGTATGTCATCACATGACTATTCTTATCTTGGATACCTAGTTATGAAAACAGCTCACAAAAAGATAGAAAAGATAGATCAACAACCTAGAAATTAGCCTCTTTGAGGGGGAAACCTCCTTTGAATTACACAAATGAACAATTCTTGGATGATACAAATGGAAAAACCTCCTTTCTATATATAGGAGTCTAAGGGGTCACAATATAACCAAAGTTGACCTAACAATAATAATATAAGAGCACAAAAATAACAATAGTGGGCTTCTATGGGGCATAATAATAACAATATGGGGACAATAGTGTCACAACAATAACAATAAGGGATACAATGACAATAGCAATGGGAGAATCACTAGTATTATAGGGACCTAACATGCCCCTCTCCTTCAAAAAAATTTTGTCCTCAACGCTTGAGTAGTTCTGGATGCTTCTATAAAAAATTCTCATCCTCCCATGTGGAATCTTCAATGGGTAAGTTCTTCCACTTGATGAGATAC
>APFE030061381.1:26483-40559 GCA_000404065.3 Pinus taeda | reverse complement strand
ATGCTTCCAATCCCAACAATATTACATGTTACATCATTACCCATGTACACAACACCATCATCAATTGATCTATATGTTTTAAACCAATCTTTATGAATACACATGTTGTTAGATGCCCCAGAATCTAACAACCAATGCTGATCATGATTTGAAGCATTAACAGACAATACCTCATCACTCATACCTGAACCTGATACTGAACCTGTGTCCGTGGTGTTGGCTTCCTTCTTTTCTGTCGAAGAGCCTTCTTTAGCAGCCTGCTTTCGCTTCCAGCAATCCTTTTTCAGATGTCCAGCCTTGCCACAATGCCAACACTTCATCTTTGGCTTCTTTCCTTTGGAGTTTGAACGAGAGTCGCTATGCTTTCCCCCGGAGTGTCTCTCTCGTGAGCGACCTCTGACCATCATTACCTCTGATGTCAAGGTGTCTGCATTCGACCTCTTCCTTGTCTCCTCAGCCAACAAGGCTCCAACAACATCATCAAACTCAATATCAAAACAGGCACTTTGTGTTTTGGCTATCTTGTATCAGCAAAGACAATAATCTCCAAAACTAACCAGCAATAAAACAATTGCCTATGCCTTTGTTTTTACACAACAAAAAACCTGCCTATGTTTCTGTACTTTTGCCTTTAAAACAAAAAACTTCCCTTTGCACCTATATTACTTTTCCAAAAAAAAACTTTCATTTTTCTTGTGCAAATTCCGCCCCACAAAAAATACATACACTTGCCTTTTATTCTAATTTGCTTTTAGTTAACTATTTGATCAACCAGCAAATATATATAGTGCCGTCCGTATGAATCCAAATAGAAGGATCCAGATCATTTGCGTAGGCAACAAGTAAAAAAATTGCATCAACAAACCAATCTTTAATTTACGGTTTTGTCATTGACTGTTTCGCACATAATTGCAAGGACCGCCCACTAAAGTACTCAGAGTTCGAATTTATAAATGTTGTCACTGCGTTTTAAAGAAGTGAATGCTGGCACTGCGTTTTTTAAAAAAAGTGAATGTTGGTACTGCATTTAAAAAAAAAAAACGACTCAACTTGTTTTACGCTGCCATATACACATCTCAAACAAATAAGATACGTCCTTTAAAAAACAAAACTTCAATATCCCATCACATGAATACTAAGCAGGACAACATTTCACAACAATTGTAGTCAACCAATGAGATCAAACATAGATTTGACACTTGGGTTCATTACAGAAACCAACCCCCATGACTCTTGCTTGGCTCACATGGCCCTTGTCTCACGCAGATCACAAAAAAAAAAAATATTCGATGACAATGGATGGCGCCTTATGCCTCCCACACTTCCTCAACTCATGTAGATTGACTCACACAGTCTGCCAAGCGAATTTTAACAACCTCAGTTGTAAACATCCTCACTTGAATTACAATTCCCAAACTCTGAACATTAATACATCAGACAAATTCCAGTTCTCTGCGCAGGTTTTATACCATGTTTCTTAACGCACAACACACTCCTTTTGACCTGATTACTGTAAAGCTTGCGTTCAACAATGTAAACAAACAGGCTTAAAACATACCGTGATACCGCAGCACCGCCAGCGACCCTCAGCACAATCCGCCAACACTTCAATACGCACCAGCAACAGATACTAGCTCCACGGCTCCAGATATCAGGCTTCACGCAGATTGTACAGGCACCACGCTTCCTCAGCGCTTAGCGGCGTTTCACCTCCAGCAATCAGACACACACCAGCACCTCCAATATGCTTTGATACCAATTGTTGGAATTCAGGTGCACAACAATCTTAATAAATACACAGCATTCAATCAAGCACATAAAAGACAATTTTTAACGTGGTTCACCCAACCAATCTGGGCTACGTCCACCAAACATAGGCATCATGAATATATTATTCAAATTGGAGATTACATCAATGAAACTCTCACACTCACACCCAGCTATCCGTATGACAACCTGTTTTATAGCAGAGAGAACCTAACTGCTCTCACATCAAATTTAGGATGCATTAATTTGCTCCCAACAACCTGGAGATAATCCAGCAACAGATTTTCTATTGTTGTCACACACTGGGATTTTGTCTATTTTGACTAAAACAAAAAAATCTCAACAGCTTCCTCATGGTTATAGGTAATCTGAGTTTTTTATTTTTATATTATCTCTTCCTCTTTGCAAGTACTAGTTTTTAGACTAGGTTGAGAGTATACCCAACTAAGAATCTCCTTGACATTTTTTTTCCAGGATTTCTTGCTTCTTCAGCTAAAGAGAAAGTTATGCACCCATATCGACTATTAAGGGTTTTATTTTGTTATTTCATTCTTTAAGAAGTCGCGCAGATTGTCCCTCAATTCCTGCCATCATTCAATTTTCTTAGTCTTTGAATCCCTATGTTTTGCAGGTTCTATGTCGACTCGGTAAAGTTTTTACTTTAGCTGTTCATGGCTCTTAATCTCAAAACCATTCCAATTTACTATGTTATTGTTATCATAAGCAAATTACTCCAGTAAAAGGAGTTGGTTAAAATTAGAGAATTAGTGAAGTCACTTTTGAATCAAATCAAATTAAGTCAATTTTATTATGGTTGAGTCATATTAAATTAAGTCAATTTTATTAGAGAGTCAGTTACAGTTGAGTCAAATTAAATTAAATTATAGTGGAATTGTTACTATGTGGTTGCATTTCAAATTATTTAGGCAAATACTTTTCACCTAATACATTGTTTTCATCAAATTTTATGTGATCAATAGAAAAGCCCAGCTAATATAATATGCTATATGTAAATTTGTGTTGAAACTTTTATGCATTTCCAACTAATCCATATAAAATCACAAAATCTATAGTGCTGCATAGAAAGCCAAAAACAAGAAAATAAAAAACAACAATTTTTTTTATAAATTTATGTTGCAAATTTGTAAAACCATTAAGTACCGCACAAATTTCACACTTTATTACAACAAACAGCGCAGAGTTTATGTGGTCGGGAATAGGCAGGCCGTAAAATACGAAGTCAACGTTTGAACCTTGAAAAAGCTAACGTGTGCTATCTTATGTTTGAACGAGTTAACAAATTTTTTTGAGCGGCATGGGTTGTACTTTTTAAAAAGGGTTTGAACGATTTCCAAAAAACAACACGTGACTGTTTTTGAGGTGAAATAAGTGTTAAGTGGGTTTTCGTAAAGATTATTATATCGTGTTGTGGTTTATAAAGATTTTTTTACAAAAGTGTTTTTATATATAATTAAAAAAAAAAATTATATAAAAAAAGATGAAGGGTTTATTAAAAGAGTTTATTTCTGAGTTTAGTTTTTAAAGAAGTTTTGCAAAGTTTATAAAAGGAGAAATTTAGGGTATTTTGAAGAGAAGTTTTGAAGAAAGATGGCTTTTTCAAATTTTTAGCCCCAGTTTTTAACGTTTACATGAAATGATTATGATGTGTGGGTCATTAAGATGACAACCACTTTGTTGACTCATGATGTTTTAGATTATGTCCGGATTGGATTTTCAAAACCTAAGGATGAAACAAAAGAATGAGCTCTCACTAATGTAGAGAGAGAACAATGGAAGAAAGACAAGAAGAAGCACAAGCATTGCAGTTTATACAGCAAGGCGTGGACCAAGCAATGTTCAAGAAAATTATGATCACGTCTTCAACAAAAGAAGCACGTGATACTTTGACGACAAGCTATAAAGGTATGGTCACAATCAAAATTGTTAAGTTACAAAATACTAGGAGAGATTTTGAAAGTCTGCAGATGGAGGAGACAAAGGACATCGATTCTTTCATGAATCGGGTCATCACTATCGTAAATCAGTTAAAATTTTATGGTGAGGAAATTAAAGATCAAACAGTGGTTGAGAAGGTCCCCAAATCTTTGTCTATGAAATTTGATGTGGTGGTAGCAACCATAGAAGAAGCCAAGGGTTTGGAGTCATTAACAATTGATGAGTTGATGGGATCACTTTTATCACATGAGGCAAGGATAGACAGAAATAAGGATTCCACTTTAGAGGCTACTTTCAAAAGTCAGGTTTCTATTTATACAGACAGAGGTTGATGCAGAAGTAGCTCGAGAGGTAAAGGACGAGGTGAAAGATATGGTGGTCTGGGAGATGGCCAAGAACAGCATGAGCATGAAAGTGGAAGCAAATGTAGAAACTTTAGCAATGATCAAAGAATTGACAAATCAAAGGTGACATGCTATTATTGCAATAAATTTGGTCACTATTCCCATGATTGCGGGAAGAAGTTAGCTGATCAAGGGAACCAGAGAGACAATGTCACTACAGAAAGTACTAACTCCATGTCCCTATCTTGCCATAATATGCATGAGCCTTTTGATAATGTGTGGCTATTAAACAGTGGTTGCAGTAACCACATGACATGCAACAAGAATTTGGCTGAAAATTTGGATCAATCTGTGAAGATAGAGATAAAGTTGGGGACTGACAAGACTGTGGATATAGATGGAAAAGGAGTGGTGAACATTCTAACAAAGCAGGGGGAACTGAAGACAATCTCAGAGGTATATTATGTCCCTGGTCTCAAACATAATTTGATAAGTGTTGTTCAATTGACACAGAAAGGATACAAAGTTATTTTTCAAGGACAAAAATCTATTATATATGACAAGCCCCCACGCAAGCAGCTAATAGCAAAGGTGCAAATGATGAGGAACAAACTCTTTCCTCTAATTATGAATTACAGTGATCAGGCCATTTCTTTTACAGTTGCATGTTCTAATGATGATTGGTTATGACACTTTCGATTTGGACACTTGCACTTTTTTGGTTTAAGATTGTTGCTGCAGAAATAGATGGTGAGAGGATTACCTCCCATCAAAGAACCTGCTAGTACTTGTGACTGTTGCATCTTGGGAAAAAAACATTGTGAAAGTTTTCCAAAGGGAGTTGCATACCAAGCAAAGAAACCTCTTGAGATAGTGCATACAGACTTTCATGGACCTATGAGGAGATAACTGATTGGTGGAAGTAGTTACTTCCTCACTTTCATTGATGACTATAGCATAAAGACATGGGTTTACTTCTTGAAGCAGAAGTCTAAAACTTTTGCAAGGCTTAAAGAATTCAAAGCCTTAGCAGATAACTAAAGTGATCCACAGATCAAGGTATTGAGGTCAGATTGTGGTGGAGAATATGATTCAAAGGAATTCCATGATTATTGCAAACAACATGGAATCATAAGATGGTTTACAACCAGGTACACACAGCGACAGAATGGTGTAGCAGAGAGAAAGAACATGACAATTATGAACATGGCAAGAAGCATGTTGAAAGGCAGAAACTTGTCTAATGAGTATTGGGAAAAAACAATTGCATGTGTTATTTATGTGATCAATAGATCTCCTGCAAAGAGTGTGATGAACAGAGTACCAGAACAAGCATGGTCAGGTATGTTTTTCAGCATATCTCATCTCAGAGTATTTGGATGTGTAGCTTATGCACATGTGCCTAAGGAGCGAAGAGGAAAATTAGATGTTGAAAGTGAAAAATTCATATTTACTGGTTATAGTGAACAATCAAAAGCTTACAAATTGTATAACCCTATCACCAAGAAGATCGTAATTAGCATAGATGTTGTGTTCAAAGAACAAGAGACATGGAATGAGACTGTAGACAAAAGAATTGATGCACAAGTGCCACTGGTGGAAGAAGATGATGTAGCAGAAAATGAGCAGTGAGAATCACAAGTGAAGACACCAAATAGAGACACACCAACAAGGACTCCAATATTTTCAGAGTAGCATGGATCTTCAAGTAGATCAACAGATCGAGATTCTCCCAACAGTCAATCACATGATGAATCAAGCAATGGTAAGAGAGATATAAGAATTATAAAAGATATTTATGATGATTTGGATATTAGTTGAAATTTTACATTGTTGTCATTCCAACCTTCTTCATTTGAAGAAGAAATCAAAGATGAAAATTGGGTGCAAGCCATGGATGAAGAAATCGAAGCTATTAAAAAGAATGATACGTGGGATTTGATTGATTTACCAAAGGACAAAAATCTCATTGGTGTGAAGTGGTTGTACAAGACAAAGTTGAATGAGAAAGGTGAAAATGAGAGATTTAAAGCATGACTTGTAACAAAGGGATTCTCACAGCAACCAATAATTGACTTTGGAGAAACGTTTGCTCCGGTAGCCAAATGCATATTGTAAGAGCAGTTCTAGCCACAACAACTCTGAACAAGTGGAAAGTATATCAGATGGATGTGAAATCAACCTTCTTGGATGGAATTCTAGAAGAAGAAATTTATGTCTGGCAGTCTCCAAGATATGAAGTTGAAGGCAAAGAAGATATAGTTTGCAGGTTGAATAAAGTGCTATATGGACTGAAGCAAGCGCCTAGAGCTTGGTATAGTAGAATCGACAACTACATGATCAAGAATGGATTTTTCAGAAGCAACATTGAGCCTACCTTATACACAAAGGTAAAAGAGCATGGAAAAATTTTGATTGTTTGCTTATATGTTGATGACATGATTTTTATAGGTGATTTTGAATTGGATGAATTTAAAGCAACCATGATGAAATAATTTGAGATGACAGATCTTGGTCTCATGAAATATTTTATTGGCATAGAAGTTGAGAAATCTAAAAGAAGCAATTTTATTTGCCAAAATAAATATGCTAGATATTTGATGAAAAGATTCAAGATGGAGAATTGCAAACCTGTCCCTAGACCTATTACAATGGGTACAAAGTTAAGCAAGGATGATGAACGATCAGATCTCAATCCAACTCTATTCAAAAGAGTGGTTGGCAGCCTCATGTATCTCATAGCTGCAAAATCAGATATTATGCAATGAGTGAGTTTGATTTCTAGATTTATGAAAACTCCAAAAGACACACATTAGAGTGTAGGAAAAAGAATTATGAGATACATAGCAAGAACTAGAGATTGTGGCATAATGTATGCAAGTAAAGAAAAGAAGGATTTGATTGGGTACATAGATAGTGATTTTGCAGGTATTTTAGATGATAGGAAGAGCACTTCTGGTTATGTGTTCCATCTTGGTTTAGGTGTGATTTTATGGGCATCTAAGAAGCAACCCATTGTGACACTTTCATCAGCCGAAGCAGAATATGTAGCAGCAACATCAACAACATGTCAAGCAGTCTAGTTAAGAAGAGTATTTGATAGACTCAAGCAAAAACAACAAGGATCAACAACAATATATTGTGACAACACCTCAGTGATTGCACTATCCAGGAATAGTGTGTTTCATCAAAAGAGCAAGAATATCGATACTAGATATCACTTTATTAGACAACTTGTGAGAAATGGAGTTCACTTGAAACCTTGTAAATCTAGTGATCAACTAGCTGACATATTTACTAAGTCATTAGAAAAAGATGTGTTTAAGTTTCATAGAAGAAACTTAGGTGTTGTAAGCCTAGCTGAGACAAAAAACAGAAGGCATGTTTGAGTTTTTATGAGTCAGTCTTAGTTTAGCGGTCGTAATTAAGAGGAGTGTTAAAATAAGCTAATTACTACCACATGAGGAGTTGGATAAAATAATAGAGTTAGTTAAGTGAGCATCGAGTCAAGTCGAATTAAATCATAGTTGAATTGTTAGTTTGTGGTTGCATGTCAAGTTATCTTAGGCAAGTCACTAGTTGCAAAAGGTTAAATACCCTTCACATGTTCATTGTAATCATCTAGTTTTGTGTGATCAATAGAAGAGCCGCAACTCGTGTGTTTTGTGTGTGAATTTATGTTTAAATCCTTTGCCTTTCCATCAACCTTTATGAAATTCCTCTTGCATTATTATTTATCAGTATACATGGAATAATTTTCCCTTTTACTCGTGAAGTGATAGTTTTTTATTTGACGAACTATTATTTGATAACTGATATATTATTGTGTTTCTGAAGATGAAGATCCCTCACAATTTTTTTTTATGGATTTTTACTTTTCAAAACTTATTGGTATATAGAATGTATTCTCATTGGAATTTCTTAAATTCTAGTTATCTTCTATTCATGTTAGGAACAATTTTTCTAATGATGTCATTTACCATTATTCTGTGAAGAATCTCTTGGGTCTTTCCTCTTTGTTAAGTTTAATATGTATGGACCTCTGTAAAAATCATAATACAAGGCTTAGGATAGTATTGGGTACTTTAACACATATTTTTCTTGGTAATTAGTGAAAGGATTTGACATACAGTTATGGTTGGAGGCAAGCTCGCGATCAACAAAGAATTGTAGAAAAATAAAGAAGCCTCTTCTAGCTACACTAATTAATAAAGAATCCTCCTCTAGTAGCACCAATATATTATTGTACTATAGGTTAAATAAAAATATCAAGAGGGTGAGCATTTTTAATAACCACAAGGGAGAGCCAGACTTCTTTTGTGCTCAACAGCTACAACGAATCAACTGCAAGGGTGAGATAGACTTATTCTGTGCTCAGTAGCTACTACGAACCCGAATGCAATAAGATGAAGCACTACAAGGAGTAGCAAGAAGTAACACCAGCATAGATGGATTTTTGTCAACCATTTCTATAACATTAGGGCCCCAGATCTACTCCTTTCCCTACACAGTCTCATCGTGGTTGTGAATGCGATGAAACTCTAGGTGGCTCAAACTCGTTAAATCCAACACCTAGCTCCTTGACTCATCTCATCAAATAAAGAAAATGCCAACGGTCCCACTGCCTCCCTCTACAACTATCCATCACCCAAATGGTCACTCGGTCACGACGTTTTGGTTCGACTATATATCAATGTTTCTCCTTAGCATACACATTTAAATTAATTTAAAATATTTATAATGACATCACTTTGCTCTCCCCTTCACTTGCTCCGTCAATTTAGCAAACAAAGAATATGCCTAGCATAGAATATGCTCCTAATTAAATCTCGCATTTCCATTAATATTAAAAACCAAAGTCAACAAACATACATCCACCTAAGTTGAAATAAGGGTATATACCCCTATCAATGAAATATTTGGATAACATTTTACCAGGAAACTTCAAATTTTGTTAAGGAATTTTAGTTTATTTCAACACTCTACGAGGTTATAAAAACACTCATCCAATTTAAGCTTTTCATTATCCTCCGACATCCCATTAATGATTTATTTGGAGTCTCAACTGGAAGGAACCTCCATCCGTCGGTTCAGTTATGCATCTCATCCAAAAGATGAATAGAAGGCTGCAAATCCTGGGTTGTTGGCTCGATAATATCTCCAATTTAAGCTTGAATTTGCATGAGAAATGCAGACCCTAGAAACACTCCATAAATTTTATTGGTAGCATGCTTTTCTGCCCTAGATCTTATACCATCTTATGTTACAAGTTTGGTTAATTTGATGAAAATTCTATGTTAGATGTGAATCCAAATGGCGCCGACACAACAAAAGTGATTGTTGTTGCTTCTCTGACACTCCACCTCCTACGTCGAAAGTTATCTCCATCCACGACCAACGCCGTTTGCAGCCAAACCTCCCACACAACCCATTTGAATCACATGATTTTGACATGTAGCTAAGTCTAGATCATGTTTGGCCTCATCTGTAAATTTGTGTTGGGCTCTTCCTAAGTAATGCAACCTAAGGCAAGGCCTTCCATGATTAATAAACATCTGTATTTTTTTGTTTCTCCATTGTCTCTATCTGTGATTGATTATGGACTGTTGTTTCCCTCTGAACTTGATGTGCGCTTCTATGAACCCAACAACTGGTATCAAAGCAAGGTTGCAAGGTGATGGAAGTTTCTATCCATGTCTCTGGTAGCATGTTTCGATACTTCATGGTTTTAACCATTCACGACTGTTGTTGGAGGGCACGACGCTTCAAGTCGAAAATCTCTTTTCCTTCTCCAATTTTTTGCGTCAAAAATTTCGTAGCAAAGCAGTGGTAGGGAAGTTGTGCTAGAGTAGCAGATCAGACAACCTGGGTGACAAATGGATTGGCGAAGCAAGATCCCATAGAGTGAGAAATGTAAAAACAAGCACCGACGCTTCATTGTCTTCTTTTCCCTCGACAAGAGCTGCGCCTAGTGCCACCGCTAGCTTCCACGTATGCTTCGGAGAGGGAGAAGTGCAATAAGGACAATATGTAACAAATCAAATATAAGTGATATGTTTCATCATAATCATTGGAGTGTTTTATTATGGTGAAACATATCCTATATGTTTTTAAATTCTGTTGAAATATAGAATGAGGAGATATGACACAAGTCAGTTGGGGAAAACTAGGGAGGAGAAGCTCTAGCTCTAGCTGATCATGGTAGGAGAATTAATCGATGCAAACAAGGGTGTTCAAGATCAATAGCCTAATCAAAATCAAGGAGGGTCAAGCTCATCTAATTTCATTGTGGAAAACCCAGGCACATGAAGAAACAATGTCAAGTCTGGAAGAAAGGACAAAAGAATCAGAAGCCACCCAATACAAATCACAAGTCATCCAATACAAATGAAGGTGAGACTACTGCTGTGGTCACATATGGTGATTTGTTATTTATAGTTTTAGTAGATGATGAATGTTTATATACATTTAGTAGTATCTTTGATTGGATCCTTGACTTTGGGGAATCTCACCATGTAACCCTAGGCAAATATAGTTTTGTTGTATATAATCTTGGTGATTATGGTAGTGTACATTTGAGGAATAATCATTTTTGCAGTATTGTTAGTGTGAGAGATATCGAGATCAAGATGAAGGATGGCCAATATATATTGTTAAAATAGGTTAGGCATGTATCGTAAATGCGCACGAGTTTGATCTCTATGGGATGGTTGGATGATGAAGGATATTCCACAAGCTTTGGAAAAGGGGGCTGGAAAATTAGCAAAGGAGTATTGGCCGCGACCAAAGGACCTAAGACATGAACATTATATACATTGATGGCAATGATAAGAAAATTAGATTTGGTTGTTGTCGAGAAAGAAGGAAATTCAACAGATATGTGGCATAAGCACTTGGGTCACATAAGTGAGAAGGGCTTAAAAATCCTTGTTGGTAAAAATTTATTTCCAGGTTTGAAATCCTACAATGTTGATCTTTGTGAGAATTGTATATATGGTAGACAAAGAAGGGTTTCATTCCTTAGAGGTGGTAATGATAGAAAGGAAAAATTCTTAGAATTGCTACACTTAGATGTGTTTGAGCCTGTTAACATCAAGTCATTAAGAGGAACATCATATTTGTAACATTTATAGATGATGCATCCATGAAGGTTTGGGCCTACCATATGAAAATTAAAAAAGAAGTGCTTGAAATATTTCAAAAAATCCATGTTGATGTTGAAAGAGAGACTAACAAATTGCTCAAGTGCTTGAGAATAGATAATGGTGGAGAATATTGCTCAAATGCATTCAAAGAATATGATAACAGGTTTGGCATAAAGCATGGGAAGATTGTGCCTGGTACTCCTCAACAAAATGGTGTCACTGAAAGGATGAATCACACCATTATGGGCAAGGTTAGATGTATGAATTTCCAATTTTGGTTTGGAAAAACATTTTTGGGTAGAAGATATAACGACAACTTACCATCTTATAAATCGATATCCAAGTATAACCTTGGATGGCGTCATCCCTGAAGAAGTTTGTACTGGTAAGAAGTTCAATTATTCTCATTTGAAAACCTTTGGATGTGAAGCATTTATACATATTTCCAAAGAAAATAGAACTAAGATAGATGATAAATCTATGAAATGCATTTTACTAGGATATGCGGATGAAGGATTTGGTTATTGTCTATGGGATCTAGTAAAACATAAACTTATTAGAAGTAGGGATGTTATATTTAATGAGTCAGAAATGTTTAAGAGGATTGTATGTGAGTTGGAGGTCAATAAAGTTATTGACAGGTTTGAAGAGCGATGGGAAAACATCCCTCCAATGCAAGAAATTGGACAACAAATTCAAGAGTAGGAAGGACAACAAGTGGAAAGTGATGAACAACAAGAAGAAGGAATCTTGTAGGAACCTTTATAGGAAATACAACCTGATAATGCACCACCACAATTGATTAACATATCTTCTAGGCCTCATAGGCCTTCACAAAGATATCATCCTTCAAACTATATCTTATTAAGTGATGATGGTTAGCCTGATTGTTTTCAAGAAGCCTGTAAAGTTGAACACAATAAAGAATGGAAGAAGAAATGAACTCTTTGTTGGAAAATAAAAGTTGCGAGTTGATAAAGCTCCTAAAGGGTAGAAAGGATCTACACAACAAATGGGTTTACAGAATTAAGCATGAAGGTGACGAAACGAAGGAGATGTATAAAGAAAAGCTGGTGGTAAAAGGATTTGCCCCAAAAGAAGATATTGAATTCATTGAAAGTTTCTCACGTGTTGTCAAAATGCCATCCATTAGAGTCATTCTTGGTTTTGTTGTTACTTTAGACTTAGAACGTGAGCAATTGGATGTAAAATTGCTTTTCTTCATGGTGAATTGGAGGAAGAAAGTTATATGGAGAAATGAGAAAGCTTCATAGAAAAAGGATAAGAAGACCTAGTTTGCAAGTTGAAGAAGAGTCTCTATGGGTTGAAACAAGCACCTCGACAATGGTACAAGAAATTTGATTCATTCATGTTGGAGCATGGTTTTCACAAGTTGGAAGCTCACCATTGTGTCTATATCAAGAAGTATGATTAAGGAAAGTATATAATATTATTGTTATATGTGGATGACATGTTGATTGTTGGGCATGATAAGAATACGATCAATAGGTTGAAGAAATATTTGGGCAGCAAATATACAATGAAGGATTTGGGTCCAACACAACAGATATTAGGCATGAGGATCATCCAGGATAGGAAAAACAAAAGGTTGTGGTTGTCACACGAAAAATATATCAATAAGGTGCTTGACAGGTTTAATATGAAGGATGCTGTTAGGCCCCTATACTGCTAGTGTAACCCTTATTGTTATTAGTACAACCCACTAATTATATTGATGTACCCACATAGTGCCCATATTGTTACTATTGTACCCCATATAAGCCCACTAATGTTACTATCGTGGCTTCATATTATTATTGTTAGGTCGGCTGGGTTATATTGTGAGCCCTTAGACTCCTATATATAGAAAGGAGGTCTTTTCATTTATATCATGGAAGAATTGTTCATTTATGTAATGTAAAGGAGGTTGCCCCCTCGAAGAGGCTGAATTCTAAGGCGTTGATCTATCTTTTCTATCTTTTTTGAGCTGGTTTCCTAACATTTGGTATCGGAGCTTTGGATTCTAGGGTTTCGCTGCTCCAAACAGGTCATCGTGGAATTTTCGCTATAACTTTTTTTTCTGTGACGTTTCAGAAGTCACAAAAAAAACCCATTTGAGAAGAATTGGCGTTGAACGTTGGGTCCGAATTTCAGATATTTTCGCGAGATATTTTCGGAGATATGATCTGAGGAAGTTGGCCTTTTTGTAGACTCCTGAATTACACTCAAAACAGGTGACCTGGGGAAAATCATCATAACTTTCTTTATGAGCATCGGATTGAAATTTCGTAAGAAGGTACAGAAAGAGGACGGACTGTAGTTTTGTGTATAGTTTTCAGATCCAAAGGTCGAAACAGTGACTCGTGGCACGTCGTACAACTTCGCTCTACTGAACTAGTCTATAATCAAGTCACTTTGGGAGATTTCACATAACTCTTCCTTGGAGAATCCAATTTGGGTCAGACTTGTGGCATTAGAAAGAGGATACATAGGGCTACTACAGGTCATAGTTACAGAGCTTAAAGATCTGAAAGTACAAAGTTACCATCATTTCAAGATAAAGCTCCTAAAATCAAGAAAAAGCAAGATGAGGAAGTTTGATGGCAAGGATCCGGTAAATTGGATACATCAGATGGAGCAGTATTTTGATCTACATGGTGTACCACTGTTACAGAAGGTATTTATTTCATCTTCATATTTAGAACCAGATCAATTTTTATGGTATAAAGGGCTTTGTTCTCGTAAAAAACTTGTTACGTGGTCAATTTTCACGGAGGAAATGATATCACATTATGAGGATAGAAAGAGCAACACCTTCTTTAGAGCAACACCACAACAATTGGAAAGAGTAAAAGGGCTTTGTG
>APFE030061381.1:0-11442 GCA_000404065.3 Pinus taeda | reverse complement strand
AAACTTTTAATTTTTTAACATGCCCGTCAATATGACGTTTTTGAAAATGAATGGCAAGTTGAGCATGACGTGGAGGTTTTAGATTAAAACGTATTTTACGGCTAAAAATGCGAAATACGGGCATACGAGCGTCAAATTTAACCCTTGCATGCAGCTAACCAGTCATTTAATGCCCTATGGCAGACTGGTTAGCTCTTGCCCATTTCAATTCCCATGGCATTAACGAACCGACATGAATTTAATTTTTTCCTTAAATATATTTGAAAATGGTTGATAATCATTATTATTCTTCATTTTTAATTTAATCCAAAATGTCAAATCTAAGTGATCTAAACCATCAAATCCAATTTATTCATAATTTAATATTAAAATATCAAAATTAATTATCTAAACTATATTATCAAAATTTTGAAATTCCAACTTTCTAATGTTTATTAAAATGACAAAACTAATCATATAGGTTATTAAATTTGATGAACTGTTTTTAAAACTCTATAAATTTGTTTTATTTTAAAAATTCATAATTTAATATTAAAATATCAAAATTAATTATCTAAACTATATTATCAAAATTTTGAAATTCCAACTTTCTAATGTTTATTAAAATGACAAAACTAATCATCTAGGATATTAAATTTGATCAACTATTTCATTTTAAAACTTCAACCTTCATAACTAAATTAAAAAGTTTCAAACAAGTAGATTTATAATGGTTAACGTATATTTTCATGATTATTTAATATTGGATTTTTTTATATATCTTTATATTGATTTTTATAATCTTTTATTAAAAAAATTAGAAATTAGTATTTAAATTTTAATTTTTTTTTAATAATTATTTATCTATAACAAATATTTGATTAATAATAAAAATTAAAATTTTTTTTTAATTAAATATTTTATATTTTAAATAAATTTTTATAACTAAATATTCTAATTTTTCCATTAATTTTTTTTAGTTTGTCTATACATTCAAAAATTATTTCAAATAACAAAAAATGATATTCATACAGTATTAGTGTCTTTTTTGTAAAGCAAATTTCATTAACAAAAAATCAATAAAAGACATGCATATGCATATCTGGACCTAGATAGTTTCCTATCTGGCCTAACACATAATAACCATCAAAAGAAAAAATACAAGCTTGATGCATTTGAAGATTAAGGCAGAGGTTTTGAGTCCAATACGATTGCTGGAATTAGGTCTGTAGCTGTTGTCGTGGGGTTTCGATGTGGCTGGATGGATTATAGGATGATTCTTAATTTGTGCTAGCTTTTCGATCCATTGTGTTCATTTGGAAATTATAGTGTTTCATATGCCCATGCATGTGATATCGAGTTTGGAGCAAATCTCAATGATAATCTTGGATATCCTGCAATGTGCATCCCCATAAATATTTCAGTTTCCGACAAAAATCCACAATTTTTATGTAGTAGGTTTACCTATTACGTGTGTTGCTGGTGTCTTGTATCTAACTTGACCATTCTGCATGCGCTTCCTCATTTGAAAGGTGCTTCTATGAGAAGATGCCACCCCTTCAAATTTAGTTATTTATGTTTTAAATTTAGTTATTTATGTTTATATTTGTTGAGAGATTTGTTTAGGATATATGTTGGTTAATTTTGTTTTAGAGTTATGAGTTATTTTTATGATTTTTATTTTTATTGAGTCGAAAGGTATACAACTCAGTATGATGTGTAACACTGCCTATCCTTCATCAAAATTGAAATTTTGATCATATTGACCAAAATAAAAATTAGATAACTCTTATCATTGTAGCGTCCTCGCTAACAATATGAGCTAATGACTCAAATTTGTATTAGATTGACCTAATGATTCAATTTAATGCTTCTTTAAAATAAAATAAAATTATAGCATCATGTAAGATTCTCACCTTTTAATGTTGCAAAAATCAATACCATGAGTAAAACCACTTTCAACCTTCATCCTATTTATGAAAAGCCGCTCTCTACAACCATCCAATTTATAACAAAAACAAATTCAGTTTCCTTAAATTGCCAAACCCGACAAAAATGTGAAATTGGATTTTGTGAATCTTAGTAGCGCATCAAGATTTTGTGGTTAAACAACCTCGAGATACTAAAACCCGCCTAGATGGAGACGAGAGAAATGGAATTCTATCGAAAGCAAGGTTGGGAGATGGGTTGTCAAACATTGTTTTGGCCCAATGCTTTGACGATAGTTTTGAAACAAATTTTGCTGCAATGGTTTCACCCCTACATAATTTTACTGGAGCAACTTTTCCCATGTCTTGGCTCCACACCCCTATCACGACATTCCATATACCTTGCATATTTCATATGTACCCTCCCCATTACCACTCTGTTGTCAATTCAAGGATAAAGATCCTAGACTTAGTGTTACTCTCCCTAATTCACCTATTGCTTTGCCTACGAACTCTATCAGGAGTGACCCTGACTTCCTCTTACAAAGAAATACATTGGACCTATGTACTCTCACTATCCACAAACCGAGGGGTTCTACCTCCCCCAACATCAGCCCTACTTCAGCGGGAAATATTACTGTCCGATGGAAACAAAACCAAGGTAGCTGACATTTTCAGGGACATCCCAAGACAAACCCATTAACCTCCACCATGAATCATTTTCGGGTTGATGTCCCTATTGCTGACACCCCTCCCTCACGGGCCCTTAGAGCATGGTTGCCTGACACTGATCTCTCATGACTTGCATTATCTCACTTAATATCCGGGGTCTAGGGGCTAGCCCTAAGTACTTGGCTCTCAAACATCTTTTATCCTCTCTGCATCCTTACATCATTCTCATTCAAAAATCCAAGCATAGTGTTCCATAAGCAGTTGTATATTTTCAGAAAATGTTTTTAGACTGGTACATATCTGCAACTGCTGCTGCAGGTCCCTCTGGTAGTTTGGTGGCCTTATGGGACCCTAGTTGGATCAAAATAAAGGCCTACAAGTGTTTTGCGGGTATCTTACTAGAAGGTAGCATACACGGCTTGCCTGGCCGTGTACACATCCTCAACATATATGCACCATACAAAGATATATACATCTTCTAGGACAAGTTTATTTCTTCTCGGATGATGGAACTGGATTCACTCATCATTGCTGGGGACCTAAATTGTACTATCAGTTTGGATGAAGTTTGGGACTACAAGGAAAATCGACCCCCTCACTGGGATGATACAAGATGCTATTCTCATGCATAACTTTGTGGACATTTTCCCTGCAAATATTGCCCCCACATGGGACAATGGTCGTATTGGCACGACATATGTTGCTAAGAGACTGGATCATTTTCTGATCTGCAAGCAACTACTGGGTCGTCTTGGTCATCTCTGTGCTGACATCATCAACAATTTTATATCTGATCACAGGCCAATCACATTGCAATAGAGGAAAAAGGACATTTGCATAGGCATCCCCTTCAAATTCTATAGATCCTAGTTTGAGGATCATGATTTTAACAAACTGGTGTTGGATAATTGGGGTCATAATTGTGTTCTCGACCCTTCCCCCATGGTTAACATTCTTGATAAACTTGACTCCCTACGTGGGAATGTCAAATACTGGCACAAGCAGAAGCTCAGGGACCTTAGAAGTGAACTCATTGACATTCAACGTGAACTGGACTCGATTCGGCCCATGATGTCTTCCCACTATCTTTCGGCTACTATTTGGTCTTGTATTCATACCCTTGAACTTAGGAAGAAGAATATCCTTTTTATTGAGGAATTCACATCGAGATTGAAAAGTAGGGTGCTAAGGATTAAGGAAGGTGATCGCAACACCAGATTCTTCCACTGTTATGCAAATCATCATCAAAATATCAACACCATATGGGAGATTAATGATGCTGACAGACATATTCTCTGGTCACAAGAAGGGATTAGTAATGCTATTGTAAAATATTTTCAAAAGGCATATGGCCATAGTGAAAATATTATTGTTGAGGACCTAATTTGGGGGATTGATCCTTATCTTATTATGTTTGATGCAGAGAAAAACAATGAATTTTATAAGGAATTCACTGAGGAAAATCACTAGGTGTCCTTAAATCATTTAAGGGAGACAAAAGTCTGGGTCCTGATGGATGGACGGTTGAGCTTTTCACCCACTTTTTTGAACTCTTCAAAGGTGATTTATTGGGCATGGTGGAGGAGTTGAGGAACGCAGGCTTTATACATCACCATATCACCTCCACATATATCGCTCTCATTCCCAAACACAACTCTTCAAAGTGCTTCTCTGACTGCAGGCCCATATCACTCTACAATCTCATATACAAAATCATATCAAAGACCATTATTGACCACTTGTGCAGTACTATTTCTCGCTATATCACTCCTGAACAACATGGTTTTCTCCAAGTCAAGCTTATTCACAACATTGTTGCAAATGCATAGGAAGGCATGCACATGATCCCCACTAGGCATTCAAATGCTGCTATCTTACATATTGACCTTTAGAAGGCATATGACTGCCTGGGTTGGGGCTTCCTCTGATTTGTCCTCATCAAAATTGGATTATGACCCATATGTGTTGATTGGATTATGGCTTGTGTTGACAATGTCAACTATGTTGTTATCATTAATGGATATCCAACAAAATTTTCCTGTGTTGGCTGGGGTCTTTGTCAGGGATGCTCCCTCTCCCCACTACTCTTCATCTTGGTGATGGATGGTTTAAGATTGCACATAAAAAAGTGGTTTTGGAGGATCAATTCCAGCCACTGAATATGGGAAACAACATCAGCATTTCACATAATCTCTTTGTCAACGATATTCTCATCATGGGTATGCTATGTCATTTTTCTTGGTTATGCCTCTTTCACATTTTCAGTAGATTTGCAAATGCTACTCGCTTGCATATCAATGTTAATAAATCTGTTTTATATCATGGACAATGTGAAATGGAGTCTATTACATATATCAAAGGTATATTTCACATTGAGGCAATGCTAACAAAAAATGGTATGAAATACCTTGGATACCGTATCAAACCCTGTTGCTACAGAATTGTTGATTGGAAATGGCTTGTTGATCTTTTGTACAAAAAGATAACTGGGTGGGAGTTTAGGTGCCTGTCACTGGGGGGGTCAGGTTATACTCACCCAAGCAGTCCTGTCTCAGATGGGGGTTTATTGGGCACACCTATTTTACATCCCTGCCTCTATTATAAACTATCTAAACCACTCTAGGGGTGAAGCCACGAAAGGAAAAAATAACACGGCCAAATTATCCAACATCACTTTCCCTAAGGGTATGGGGTGATGGGGAATCATGGACCTCTGTCAGTTTGGGGGGTCACTGTTGATTAAATCCCTTTGGAGGGGTTTATTTGGATCTGGCACATGGAGTAAGATCATACAGCACAAATATCTTAGGGATAAAGACTTCATATTTTCGTATAGGAAAAGAACCATTGGCGTCAAACAGGGATCGACTATTTGGCTTAGTTTTATAAAAATGGAAAATATATTTATTCATCATCTTGCATGGAAGTTTCAAACGGACAACCACATTCTTATTGGTATAGACCCAGTTCTGGTTGCTGGAATTGAATGTTTTCTCTCTGAGAGGATTATTCATCTCCTTAATGGATGTGGCATATATTTCTGGTGCCAAGTCATTAATGGTTGGCAAGGAACGATCCCCATATGGAAAAATGCTCAAGGGATTGGGTTTTATGGACTAATGGAATTGGAGTGGAATCGGATAATTTCTGCTATGAAACACCTCGACATCCTCTCTTGAGAAACATAGGATAAAATCATATGGTCGGGGAAGATGGAATCAGATAATATCATTGTGGCTGACACATATTCAACCCTTTCCAAATTGGACACTAGACAGGGGGAGCACCAAGTTTTATATGCATTCCGGAAAACAAAAATTCCATTTAAAATTATCATCTTCACATGGTTGGTCTACCACAATAGAAATCTTATTTGGGAGAATCTACAGAAAAGGAAATGGCATGGTCCTAGAATGTGCTCTATTTGCAAAAGAGATGCCGAAAATAACCATCATATTTTTCTTCATTGTCTGTAGACTGTACATGTATGGAAAAGGTTATCATCTCTCATTGGTTTCCCATATATACATCATAATTGCATTGTGGACTCTGTAAAATGGTGGAGTACTCAGAAAACTTCTTGGAGAGCTATTCCACTTTTTATTTTCTAGGCAATCTAGAATTGGGGAAATAGGTATATGTTACAGAACTCTTCGGAAGATTTCCATATGGTTGTTGATAGAATCACCACAAATCTCTCTATATATTCTACTCAATCCTCACGCACTCATAAAACACTACAAAAGAAAAACAATATTCAGTTCTTATATCCAATGGGATTTTTTGATGGAGCAGCACAAAGGAATTCATGTGCATTTGGTTTTTGGATTTTTATGTTTGCTGATTTGTCTTACAGGGTCTATTGGAATGGGGGTTGCAGAACCAACACTAGGGCGGAAGCATTAGCCCTATGGGGATTCTTATGGTTCAACAATTTCCTTGATAATCCCCACTTACATATATATGGAGATTCAAAGATCATCATTGATCAGGTCTCGGGGAAAGCCTCCATAAACAATCCCATGTTACAGGGCCGGTTGGAGAGGATTGATCTTCTTTGACAACTCCTCGGAGGCTCCACAATCCAACAAATTGGTTGGAACCAGAACAAGGAAGCAGATAGACTATACAAAAAGGGATTACAAGGGTTGATCGGCAAATGGTACTTGGAGATTACATGGGAACATAATATTTTTGATATAGGGGACTTCCCATTTGTTTGATAATTCTCTCTACTCTTTCCTCTCTTTTTTGTAAATTTTTGTGTATATGTATTTTTGTCTAGCTACACAGATGCCCAAAGCCATGGGACGAAACTGCCAAGATTGCATGAGATGATAGTATGTTTCTTCATGTGGTTCCAAGTTTTTGAATATATCATTGCATTTCAAATGCTTTGATCATTGCTTCTAGGCATATGGCCTGTGAACTTATAGAGCATTACATGTCCTTTTTATTGGGATTGGGTAGCACTATGTTCTCATACATTCTAGGAATGTCAATATGATGTGAACTATCATGTATATTTTTATATGATAATATAATATCTTGCTTTTTTCTTCTTGAAAAAAAAATAGAACTGAAAAATGGAAAATTTATAATTATGTAAATTTCCAAGAAATCTTTACTAATGTATTTTACTTACCTAAAACTAACCTAAAATAAATTTATCTTATTTAGTTTTTTCCTCGTTTATTAGTAGGCATTCAGTTTGAATTTTTACCAAATGGAGGGGGCAAGGTTTCTACTTAAAGCAATATGATCTAGCGTATAATGGATCTACAGGTGGAGGACCTCTCACACTTATTTGTTTGCTTAAAATTATGGTACTGTAGCACAACTTGACATCTCATATATATATATATATATATATATATATATATATATTATATATATATATAGATATATATATATTATATATATATATATATATATATATTATATAATATATATATATATATATATATATATATATATTATATATATATATATATATATATATATAATATATATATATATATTATATAATATATATATATATATATATATATATATATATATTATATATATATATATATATATAAGCGTGAATTGTGATCATCTCTTCACTGTCGGTCTTGCTGAAGTGATTCTTTGGAATCCAATCCCCTGTGGCCAGGTTGCTCATCCTAAACACCTTTCTCTTATTATTCCCTTGACCTACACTCACAGCAAAAACATTGAAAGGTTCCTCTCTTCCTATAAACTAGTGGATGATATTCCTTTGATTTGGAATAAGATTTCTAGAATATTATAATTGGTACTTTTTGTATTTGCATTGACATTGGTAAGATCCAAGAGTAGCTCAATTTGTATAATTTAAGTTCAACAGATTGATGGTGTTTCCATAAGTGAAATTTTGTTGAGATTTAATTTTTGCAATGAACTCAATGGGCTAAAACACTTGCAATGAATTTCGAAAAGAAAAGAATTTACGTTAACAAAGAATCAAAAGACTCAATTCACAACTAGAAGAATTTAACACACTTTAAAACATATTAAGTCTTGATTTATAAGTCCTAATTATCATTATTATTGTTGCTACTATTAGTCAATTTCTAACTTGTAGGTTACATGTAAAATAATTGATTCTAAGGAAATAGGTCTTTACAAATTCAGAATCGTGACCATGATTTTAGCTATGAAAAATATGCATATTGGTAAAGTGAGTGGCATCATAAAGTATCAGAGTAGTTTAATCATTGATTGTGATGTAGCTACTAGAAGCTTGCATACCTAGCATGTAAGACACAAATAGATAGAAATTGGAAGTCCCACACGCTATTAATGCTCAACTTCATGTAGAGAACCAGCACTTGAAGGAACATATATTGATGTTTAACTAGAGGGTAAAAGAGATGGGGATCAAACTTGAAAGTTCCACAATATTACTACCATTGCTAAAAAGGATATTTTTTGAATGCTAAGACTTCCTTAGGGTGGTTATGGTAGATTGGAATTTGAGACAAGGGCAGAGTTCAAATTTTACACTTGGGATAACAACATCATATTATATAATTGGTAGGAGGAGAGGTTCGCTTGGAAGACAACTTAGTTGTAACAAGTGTTGGAACATAAGGAGGATGACTTGGCACTCCAAGTAGTTGTCAAATATCCCAAAGAAGTCTAAAGAAACCTTCCATTGCCAATACTAAAGTCAACTCCATGATTGACAATTGTGGTAAGCTCATCTTCTACAAACATTTATTTCTCTTGGTTGTCTTGTTCTTTCTACAAACCCCACCAACAGTTATAGTCTTGAGAGTCCCTCCTTTAGTGCATTAGCTTTTGAAGTTACATTAAATGTTCAATTGCAAAGTGGCCTATATCTTATCCCATTTTTCGTTGAGCTTACATACACCCACATGAAAATGTACATGTTGTTGTTCTAGTCTCTCTTGTGTTCATCTCTCCATGTTGATTTTGTGGTATGGATAGTCTCTACATCAACAAAATTCCTTTTCATGAAAGTTTTCTTGGCTTAGGAAAATCCATATGCTGGAAGGCATAACACTCTTCTCTTCACTCGGTGAATGGTCTGTTACTATTTATCACACCTGAATCATAATATGCTATCGCTATCAAATATACAACTGTTGAAGTTTCTAAGTCTACCAGTTAGAAAACCTCCATGTACTCTACTGATTTATTCCTAGCTACTTGTTTTGTTACTTAACAAGTTATTTACAATGCAAATACTGAAAATAAACACTAGTGCATGCTAAAAATATTACAGATCATCAGTTGAAGGAAACAGATACAAGCACACAAAATGACGCCATTATTTTTGGACCAATGTCCACGACAAAACCCAATGCGGGAAAATCGGTGCAGCTATCATAGGCTTTTCTTATCAAGCAACTTCAGAGTACAATCTAGGTGCCAAATCCAGCTTACCCAATAGATAATTCCCTTGGTAGTAGTACCTCTTAGTTTGAGAGATATGTCTTGACTGAAACCCTGGATAAACCCTTTGGCAGATCCTCAGCTCCAATCTTCCCCTAGAAACCCAAGCGTCAGCCTCTCTGGACTACGTCAACGTCTCTCCGCCTAGCGCTGGCCCTGTGTCAACATGAATAGGCCTACATTAGCCTCAGGAATCCCTATGTCAGCCTTTTGGCCCTCTGCATCAACTATGCTGGCCTCTATGAAGCACTGCGCAGCTCCTGGTTGCCTCTGCGTGGCCTTGCGTGAGCATTGGCTGCTACTGCATCACACTCTTTGGCTCTTGCACTGATCTCGTGACACTATCTTTGCCTCTCTGTCTCTTTGTACTCACTTCCCCTCAGCTGCAACTCTGATCACTGATTCTATCTCTCTTAGCAAACCCCTCTCTAGAGAATAGAATGACTGATCATCTGGTGTCCCCTCCAAGTGACCCTCAAGCCTCCTCTTATACTTTTCTCGTTGAAATATCAACGATAGATATTAAGTCCCTAATCAATGGATAATATTAGATCTGGCTTGATCCAGGTCTTTTGGACCATTCTAACATGGTTTTATATTAATCCACATTAATATTTAGTTTCCCTAAGTTTATACATAGGGACTTGTTGAAGCCTCGAAAATCGGGTCTACAAAAAGGGGGATAACCACCCAGTCCGAGCCTTGAAAGCTACTTCTCTTCCATTTGGGATAGTGGCTCTGACTAGGGGTAATGGGACCAGTTTCCCAATTTGTTTGTGATGATGCTCAGGGATGATGTTTTCCTTCCTAAAAGTTTCTAAAGAGAATGCTTTTAATCTAAATCTAATCTAACACATGCAATTTTATTCTAATGAACAGAAACATCTAATTATAAAAACTATCCCAGGATTAAATTTTCACTTATGTGATCCAAAATAGTTTCCAGCAACAATTGTTAATAAAGATGATTCAATTGCTACAAGAAAATAATCCATTAAAAGTAAATTGTTTCGTATAACAAATTAGCTGAAACAATTATGATAAACATATCGCATAATAAGTTATTCATACACTCATCATAAAAAGAATAGTTACCACCATACAAAAGTGCAAAAATGATAACTGAACATTCAGGCCTTCATATATAAACAATTGGAAATAACATATCACTTGACGCATAAGCAGAAATCATTGAGAGATAAAAGTACCATTGATAATATGTCCTACTCATGAGCTTCAACAATATAGATTTATCTTATCATAATTCAATATCTACTAAGAGTACATAAGTGCATTTTAGTAGCAGACATTAAACACCGATATAAATAAATCTCATTCCATTCATTTATCAAAACCACCTCAGCAGGGCAAAAGTGCATGTTCTGTAGAACTTTTTTTGATAAATTTCTTGACCCCTCTCTGTAGGTTTTAACCCCGTATAGAAATTACCTGCATACGAATTCTAAATCACAGAAAAATAAACAATGCAAGAGCATAACACAAAAAAACACATATGCACAGAGATTTTCCCCTGGATCCCAAAACCGGGACTACCAGCTTGATTTTTCATTATGTTCCTTTCAATGTTACAATACATATTTATACATGCTGAAGCATCCAATACCATGGACCGAAAACCATGGGTCCAGAACCATGGACCAAAAACCATCGCGTCCAAAAAACATGTGTGAAAATCATGCGCAAAACCATAGGTGGGTCCGCCCAACCTAACATAGTGTCCAAAACCAAAATTTTCTGAGGCGCTGCCATGGACCCTATAAAGTGGGGTTACGAGTACCCCTCAAACCCCCTGTTAACTATGTGGAAAGAATATAACACAACCCAACAATCTCCCACTTGTTGTTTTCTTTCCACAAGGGGCCACAGGAGAGCTTAGTCATTTTTCCAGCCCTGAAAC